>OY744547.1:4137987-4142987 GCA_963556195.1 Sepiola atlantica
TTTTCTCCGTATTTACAGTCTTCATCTGTTTTATCAATCTCTATGTTATCTTACTTGGAGTTTTCGCACCAACCGTTTACCATTCTGTTCTCTTTATTAACGGCTGATGGCTTTCTATGGAATCTGAGTGACAATAAAACTTCCACAATATTCCTGTATTCTCCGAATTTCATCGATGCCGTGGTGTGCACGATGTAAAAACTCACTCTCATTCCTATTTTGCGTAATCATTTTTCCATGTTGTTTTTAAAAACTGTTCCTAGTACTCCTACAATAATTGGCATTACCATGATGTTCTTCAGTTCCCATATTCTCTTCCACACATTAAAATTACCTTAAATTTACTTAGTTATTTGTCACCTGTAGTTTCACCCTATCATCTGCTGAGACGGCGAAATGCAACATTACAGGTTCATCTTTGTTGCCAATATCCGGTCGTCTTGCTTGGGTGAGTTTAAACATTTGTACTTCCTTGTCTCAGGGGATATTTATGATGTATTCACTAGGAGGTTTCAGACACGTCATAATCACTGATTGCTCACTGGCATTATACAACGGTGCTCTTACAAGTCTGAGTGACAACAAGTCGCTCCAGATTTCCAGTACTCTACACTTCGTTCGATAACTATCGCAAAAGTCGCTTACCATTGATTTCTCGCTGGAAACGACAACTGGTCTTCTCTGTGATTTGGGTAGAAATAAGCCCCCCCCCCCCAAGGTTGCAGCACTCTACGAACATTTTCAGTGGAGGTCTGGTTAGTGCTTTAACTCCTTTTTGACTGTTTCTGACTGTTTTGTGTGCCATCACTTTTTCGTGGGAGGGGGGGGGAGTTTATAAAATGTTTCTTCGCTTTCAGTTTCCAAGGGTTCACGTAGTGTTCCTTTCCATGTTATTGTATCATTTTGTTGCACCATACACGTGTCTTCTGGTGAATATTCGTAGTTTATGTGGGTTGCGTTCCGACTTCGAGGATTTTCCATAAGATGTCAGCTGTTTTCGTCATTCCCGTTCGTCGTATAGCCGCAGTCTTCCCTTTAATTCTTAATTTCCCCCAATCATTTTTTCCAGATTTTTTTGGGCTGTTCCTAGTGCTCCTACGATTATTGGTATTATATTGACTTTCTTCGTGTTCCATATACCTTTCAGTTCTCTGGTAAGCTCCGTGTATTTACTTTATTTTTCCGTCTCTTTGATCTTTACCCTGTAGTCTACTGGGGTGGCAAAATCTACAATTTGGCAGTTTTTTTCCCATTCTTCTTAACTATGCCCTGTTTTCCCTGTTCTTTGTATTCTTTTGGCGCTAGTTTGCTGCATTCATTTATTATGTGATTTACTGTTTCGTCACTTTGTCAACACTGTCTTGATTTATAGGTTTCCTGGGTTTGGTTTATTTTAACTTTAAAGTAGTTAGTTCTTATCGCATTGTTCTGTGCAGCTGTCAGTAGCGATACTGTTTATCTGTTCAAGTGTCCTTTTCTTAGCAATGTCGAGGTGTTATCGTGGGTCTCTTCTCTTGTCATTATGAATCCAGCATGTATCTGTAGTAGTAGTAGTAAAAGTAGTAGTAGTAGGGGTAGTAGTAGTAGTAAAAGTAGTAGTACAAGTAGCAGTAATAGTAGTGGTAGTAGTAGTTGTAACAGTAGTAGTAGTAGTAAAAGTAGTAGTAGTAAAAGTAGTAGTACAAGTAGTAGTAGTGGTGGTAGTAGTAGTAGTAGTAGTAGTAGTAGTACAAGTAGCAGTAGTGGTATTAATAGTAGTAGTAGTAGTAGTAGTAGTAGTAAAGTAGTAGTACAAGTAGCAGTAGTAGTAGTGGTAGTAGTAGTAGTAGTAGTAGTAGTAGTAGTAGTAGTAGTAGTAGTAGTGGTAGTAAAAGTAGTAGTAGTAGTAAAAGTAGTAGTAGTAAAAGTAGTAGTACAACTAGCAGTAGTAGTAGTGGTAGTAGCAGCAGTAGTAGTAGTAGTAGTACAAGTAGTAGTAGTAGTAGTAGTAGTAGTAGTAGTAGTAGTAGTAGTAAAAGCAGTAGTACAAGTAGCAGTAATAGTAGTGGTGGTAGTAGTAGTAGTAGTAGTAGCAGTAAAATTAGTAGTAGTAGTAGTTGTAGTAGTAGGTGTAATAACATTTCTTCTTCCTGCTCTCTTCATTGTTTGTTTTTAATTATCATCTTTTCGACTTCTCGTATTTTCTTTCATCCGTTTATTTTGATTCTCCGTGGGTTTCCCATCCTTCTTCTTCGCATCATTTACTGACTTTAATTTCCGAATTGTTCCGTTGTTATTCTTCTCTCACCGTTTCGACCGATTTAACTTCAAGTTTCTCTGTAGTGGAATGGGGTCAAAAATAGATGGTAAGCTGATTTCTATCAACAACTACAACAAACGTCTCCCACCACCGATTGCCATGGTATATAACACCCTAAGTGAGAGTCCAACGTTCAAACTCCTTGATCTAACATCTACAGGTAGCATGAACGAGAACAAATACATAGAAGACATTGCCAAGGCTGCTGCAAAAAAAGTGGGCTTCCTCGATCGTGCTAAGAAAACTTCTCACATCTGACACTATCCTATATCTCTACAAAGTTACCATCCGTCCATGCATGGAATATTGTTGGCACATCTGGGCTGGTGCATCATCTACTAGTATCTCCCTTTCAAACAGGGTCCAAAATAGAGTATCTAATCTTATAGGCCCCCAACTATCCACCAAGCTCCAGCCGCTGTCATATCGCCTCAATGTTGCATCTTTGTGCTTGTTTTACAAGTACTTCAATTGAAATGTGCCCCGATGAACTTGCTTCTCTGGTGCCCCATCGAATTAAATATACTAGGCCACCCCGACAATCAGCTAAATCCCATATATTCACTATGGAGGTCCCCAGATGCCGTTGATCCTTCTACTCCACTAGCTTCTTTCCTCGTGCTGCCGGCCTCTGGAACTCCCTCCATGCTCCCTGTTTCCCCAACTGTAACGACATGCAGAAATTTCAAACTAATGTGAACGAGTATCTCGCTGCACAGCTCCCAATTTACGATGACTCTCAAAACTTTCAACCTAATTCTTAGTAGCCCTTACGTCTACAGTGGCAACTTTCCTTGTTTGGGGTGAACTAAGTTTTAAAAAAAGCATCTTATTATTCTCATCCAAGATGAGAATAATAATTTATGTAATCCAAATAATATAAATTATCAATCCTCGTCTAAAAGATTCCGAAATATATTTACTTTTTTTCTCTTTTTACTTATTTTCAATCTTTTATTCTTCCTGCTTATCATATATCTCCACAACCTTCTTCTTTTACTTCTTCTTCTTCTTTTTTCTTTCTTCTTTTTCTTCTTCTTCTTCTGCTGCTTATTTTTCTTCTTCTTTTACTTCTTCTTCTTCACCTTCTTTTTCTTCTTCTTCTTCTTCTTCTTCTTCTTCTTCTTCTGCTTATTTTTCCTTCTTTTTCTTCTTTTTTCTTCCTCTTTTTTTTCTTCTTTTTCTTCTTCTTCTTTTTCCTCTTTTTTCTTCTTTTTTCTTCTTTTTCCTTCTTTTTTTCTTCTTCCTCTTCTGTTTTTCTTCTTCTTCTTCTTCTTCTTCTTCTTCTTTCTTAATCTTCTTCTTTCTCTTTATTTTCTTTTTCTTCTTCCTCTTCGTCCTCCTCTTCTTCTTCTTCTTCTTCTTCTTCTGTTTCTCTTTCTTCTCATTCTTCATTTTCTTCTTCTTCCTCTTGTTCCTCTTTTTCTTCTTCCTCTTCTGTTTCTTTTTTCCTCTTCTGTTTCTTCTTCTTCTTTCTTTTCTTTCCTCCCCTTTTTCTTTTTCTTTCTCTTCTTCTTTTTCTTTTTCTTCTTTTTCTCTTACTTCTTCTTCATCTTCCTCTTTTTTTTCTTCTGCTTCTTCTTCATTTTCTTCTTCTTCTTCTTCTTCTTCTTCTTCTTCTATCTCTTTTTCATTTTCTCTTTTCTTCTTCTTCTTCATCCTCTTCTTCTTCTTCTTCTTCTTCTTCATCTTCTTCATCTTCTTTTTCTCTGTCTTGTTTTGTCATTACCCCCATTGTTCTCACCTCTTTTGTCACACGGCCGTCCAAATTAGAAGCTGTTATCGCAAACCAAAACTTCAAATAACAAACGTTTTTTGATTCTTTTCATCGAAATCTTTTCTTCCATTCATCGAATCGATTCGCACGATTTTTGCTCCTTCACTCAATAACGAACTTTAACTGAGGACGCACCGACTTCAAGCGCAGATAAACACGCGCACACGACAAAGTAACAGTGTCACATGAAGCAGGGAGGAGTGGACCAGTTGCAGGTGGCATATTTAAAATTAATTTAACGTAAGTAGATCAGTTGGCATCTTCTGTATTCATGACAAGCGGAGAAGAGAAAAGGTCATGCAATGTTCATAGGGGGTTCTTTTCTTCGACGAATTACCCGGATGCTGTAATTGAACAGATGATGAATAAATTAGCATTGTTAGTTTTCCAAAAATGAATTGCAACCTGGGTACGTGGTCGAATGTGGGTAAACATAATCAACTGTGGGTAGGAAAGCATCCATAACTAGCTTGTACAATCTACTCTCTTTCATTCTCCCTTTCATTTCTTTTTGATGCAGTCAAATCGATAGCCATTTTCTATGTCCGTTGCCCGTGAGGGGGAAGAAAGATTATCTCACATAAATGTGTGAACTCCACAATTTTCAACCAATGAAAATGATCCCTGCTCGTTCGAGAGAATTCTCTTGGCGAGCCTGTGTGTAGTAACAATTTCTATACTATGAAAAATGTAAACTCGAAAACCCTGAACCGAAAGGGCTTCAACAGAGCCGACACTAGTAACCCAAATAATACGATGTATACCTTAGCTTCTAGAGAAGCGAATGACTACTCGAAACACGCACACATAAGTTCACACATAGTCACACACGGACAAATCCCGCGTACGCAAGATGTATCCTGAACTCTGACACAAGTCAGTATTTCTTTCCAGAATGCATCGTCTATGCATATATATATATAT
>OY744547.1:4145487-4155487 GCA_963556195.1 Sepiola atlantica
TAGGCAACATGGAAAAGCGTTCATAAATGAAGTTACTCCAATAGTGAGATGTTGAGTTCAAATCGTAGATGGAGCGCACTTAAACGGAATTAATATGAGAAATCGGGCTTGTTGAGCTCATATATATATATATATATATATATATATATATATATATATATATATATATATATATATATATATATATATATGAATATATGATTGAAGACAACGGAGTTTTTTCGTTTCCATGAATCGTTGTCTTGACTCTGTGAAATAGTTTATGTGCTTCTGGTGTTTATTTTTTCGGCTTTCCCGATCGTCTTCAGCGATTTTTTGGAAGTATCAAGCTACATTTTTTATGTTATAAAGTAATAAAGCGACTTAAATAACGACAACAATATAGAAAAAAACTTATGAAGACGTTGGTGATAATTGAAACCCCTCGAAACGAACAGAAAAAAGAACACTCGGATCAATACTCCACTAATTAACACAAGAGACACGAAAGCTTACACGCCGAGTCGAGACAACGTTTTAGAAAATAACCAAAAATAGAAGATTCACATGCCTTTAAACAGAAATATATTGATAACGATTTGCTTCATATATATATATATACATACATATATGTGTTATATATATATATATATACATATATATATATACATATATATATATATATACATATATATATATATATATACAGGAAAACATATATACATTATATATATATATATATATTTTTTATATATATATATACATATATATATATATATACATATATATACATATATATTTTTTATATATATATATACATATATATATATACATATATATATATATATATATATATATATATATATATATATATATATATATATATATATATATACAGGAAAACATTGTAATGCCTACTTGAGATAACTTGATTGCTTACGGGTGTCAAAGGTCATTTTATATAAAGGTTTTTCTGGACATCAAGAAATGAAGATATTGCACCCTAAAAGAAAACTTTGACTAAATATTCAAAATAACATAGTATTCGAAGCCCAAATAAGATCCTCTCGACGCAGCTATTCACTGGCTCATACGAGTAACAGCACTTAGCGTGATACTCCACTAGACTAGATGAATTATTGTTCTGGAATTCGGTAACACCAAGACACACAAAAATATATACTATAACATAGTTAACTGGTCAATTGGGGAGAGGAAAATGAATGTTCTTCACTTATTTACTGACTCAACGTTTGATAGGTAAAGGAAAACTTTAATGGAATATTCGAATATCTCACATTAAGATCACGTGCTAGCCCCAGGAATGCGCCCCTTGATTTATGAGAACTTCGACTGAAGTAAAATGAAACAAAAACACATTATATAGAATTTTGTGATGCGAAAGCAACATTATTTCAACATGAATATCTAAGATTATTATTTCAACCTCGTAGAACGTCGGTCAACCCTAACCCTAACCCTAACACCTCATTTTTCTCATGTTTGATTTTATTTCTCTGCCCATTCGTGACACATTACAAGAAACCGAAAAGCCGTTGGCTCATAAATATTTTATCTTTATATATATATATATATATATATATATATATATATATATATATATATATATATATATATATATATATATATAAATGTTGAATTAATCAACGATAATTGAATTACCATTTAATAATAATAATCTATCGTGATAATATAAAGCTCAATATATAGAATAGACCAATCAATTTTAGAAGTGAAAGATGAGAATAAAAATTGTAAAGATACAACATTTATTAGAACATCAAAAGTTCAGAGCAAGGAGCTTCATATCCTTAATCCATTGATTTTCAAATGTTGCCGATAATATTTACGACTACATTATCGGCTTTTCCCCTATCCTCTGATGAGAAGAGTTTATCTTGAAAATCCATGGATTAAGGATATGAAGCTCCTTGCTCTGAACGTTTGATGTTCTAATAAATATTGTATCTTTACAATTCTTTATTCTCATCTTTCACCTCTAATATATATATATATATATATATATATATATATATATATATATATATATATATATATGCGTATACGTCAAGGTGAACACACTATGCCTGCTTAATACGTTGAATACATTTACTTTCATACTTGACGTTAAGACGAAGAGGTATGTAAATTTTATGCCATTCAAATGTTCAGAGTTTAGTAGAAAAATCGTAAAATGCGGATACTGTTCAAAACAAATCTAACCCTAAAGCCTAACCCTAACCCTAACCATAACCATAACCATAACCATAACCATAACCCTTAACCATAACCCGAACACATAACCCTAAACCCTAACCCTAACCCTAACACTAACACCTAACCCTAACCTTACCTCCTAACCATAACCCGAACACCTAACCCTAACCGTAACACCTAACCCTAAACCCTAACCCTAACCTAACCTTAACACTAACACTAACCCTAACTCTAACACCTAACCCTAAAGCCTAACCCTAACCCTAACCCTAACCCTTACCCTTACCCTAACCCGAACACCTTACCCTTAACCCTAACACCTAAGCCTAAGCTAAATTCTAACACCTAACCCGAACCCTAAACCCTAACCCTTAAGCCTATCCCTAACCCTAACCCTAACCCTAACCCTAACCCTAACCGTTTGTTTCCTATTCCTCTGTCAACGCCAAACCATAAAGGACAACGGTGTTTTTTTATTATTGTACATGTTTAACTGTTATATGATGCATAACATTCCATTTAAAATTCCATATTATGTAATATTTTAAGAATTTCAATTACATCCGATGACCTTTAAAGCTTAATTAAAATTTTTAGACATTTTTCAAATGAAAATCATAAAATAAATTCACACGTAAACTATTTAACGGCTCTTCATGGATTTCGGAACTAAGACTTAAGTCAGATGAAATGAAGTTCTCCAATAGAAGCGTTTTTTTCACCTTTTTTTGTCCCCTTACTTAAATTGAACTCAAAATATTATGATACCAAACCCTAATTCTAATTTTGATTAAAATCCATTATATAATTTTCATTCTAAAAATATCTATAATATAATGTTTCATATTAAGAGGGCTTCAGAAGAAATTGAAATTCAAGGAATTGATTATGGATCAAATTTAATGCAAATATGCAGTATTAGAATGTTTAAATGGGGCGTTGATCCCTAAAACTACAAGGAAACTGAATTTTGGGGAAATGTTTACATTGATGTCCATTGCTTTCTGTAAAAATTTCACATAAATATGGGGTATCTTAATTTTCACGAAGGGAGTCTACACCAACTTACTCCATTTTGCATAAAACTGAATTAAATGAAAGATGACCAATATAAAAGGTCATCACATCTCGCAGCTGTGTCTCAAAATTCCGGATGATCGATTCATTAGTTTAGGTGTGTCCTGCACATTAAACTATATATACACATATAAACGTATCTAACTATAAACATTCAAAGTATGTGGGAGATTGAATAAAGGGTATTAAATTGAATCATGATCATGATGATGATGATGATGTAAATTCTCATTAGATATATTACTTACTCCTTCCCAGGAGTTAGGCACAAGGCCAGTTTTATCTTACTCCCACAAGGTAAGATGTGACCCAAGGTCGGGTCGGGAAAGTGCGGTTTGAAAAGCCAGCGCCCGAGAAGTGAGCACTCTGGCCATTAAAAATTGCCTGGGCAGTCCCGTCGGCATTCCCCGGTAGGGGCGCCTCAGACAGTAAGCCATAAACTTACTCCTCCCCAAAGAGGGGAGGCAAAGCCTGGGAGGGTGGACCTTAATAGAACTGAACAGGACAGACCCATAGACCGGCGTAAATCAAGACCCGAAGGCCAAGACAATACCAGTATGGGTGCAGTATCCATCGGAACAGATCTGTGAGTGATGCTTGGCCTTTTGGCCAAGATCAAAGTGTAGTATATGTTCCGATGGATACTGCACCCCATACTGGTATTGTCTTCTCCTTCGGGCTTGATTTACGCCAGTCTATGGGTCTGTCCTGTTCAGTTCTATTAAGGTCCACCCTCCCAGGCTTTGCCTCCCCTCTTTGGGGAGGAGTAAGTTTATTGCTTACTGTCTAAGGTGCCCCTATATACTGGCTGCCCAGGCAATTTGTAATGGCCAGAGTGCTCACTTTCTCGGGCGCTGGCTTTTCAAACCCCACTTGTGGGAGTAAGATAAAACTGGCCTTGTGCCTAACTCCTGGGAAGGATTAAATAAAAATCACTCATTAGATATGATCGAATATTAAAGATACGCGATATTAGATTCACAGAAGCGCTAGACACACGTCGCGTACGGGGACGGGGACTATAATTCAGCTACACGCGCGCTTCTAGGGGTAAAACTTAATACGTTTGAATATAAACGTCGTAATGAGACGCCAGGTCGGCTAATTTGTCAGAAATTTGATGAGTTGAGATTAAAGAATTAAAACCGCCAAATTAGAAAGTAAATTCAGGAAATGATTTGCAGATTAAACACAGAACCATTATTAATCGATTATTATCCAAACTATGATGTCAGTTATTACTTATGCAATAATGGAACAAAAATATTTACACTATTGTAGCAATATTAATTACTATATATATATATATATATATATATATATATATATATATATATATATAGCAAGTAGTAGTACAAGACGACTGGAAACAATGCCGAGATAAGCAGAGAGCAAATACAGCACCTGGTATTCCTAAATGGTCACCCATTAAGTACTAGCAAGGCTCGACGCCGCTTAACTTCGGTGATCTAACGGGTACCGGTGTGTCAACGTGATTGTGCCGTATATAATTGCCATTGGAATCAAGCAATGCCGACTCAGGAGAGCAGTTGTTGGGAATTGCGACACCCTTGCAATGACAAATTCACGCGCGGGCAGCCCCTGGCGGGGCACTCATACGTCGAAATCGACGGGAGAGTCCACAATATATATATATATATATATATATATATATATATATATATATATATGAACCGAGTATGGTATAGATCCACACGGTATAAATCCAGTGGAGTTGAACCAGGTTTATGAGAGTGCTCAATAAAAATATAGAGCAGAAAATGTTATTTCAAGACTTGATGATCGTGAGCTCTCGTGTAACAAAATCAATTTTGTTATCAAAATGAAATAAATGATCATTTATATTCATATATATATATATATAATGATAAATATTTGTTATTGTTTATTATCTATGTACGTATACAGTTCGTCCTTTTTTAATCAGAACTCATCAGCATAGAGATATGACTATTCACTACCGGTCATGCGGATTGAAACCCCGGATTACAAGTATTTTGCAACTTAAATCCGACGCCTTAACCACACGGCCAATTTTAAATAGCTAATAAACGGTGATAATTTTAACACTTTATCGGTGGGGTTGAAGTCTAGAGCGTTCTACTTCTTTATTAGAAGGAACGATGCATTTAAAGCTAGTGACGTCATATATATATATATATATATATATATATATATGTAAAGGAGTAAGGCTACCAACATTTGTAGAATGTTTTTTTCAACATTTATTTATTATTTTGTTGTTTTTTTCAACATTTATTTATTATTTTACCATTTTATGATTTTATATATAACGCGTTTCAAGCGGTGGCCCGCTTTCATCAGATATGAAAATCCATTTGAAGAAATGTCTTTCGATTCGAGCAAATGTTGTTTTATTTGTTTTTGCGCATGCGTGGGTTTGCGGGTGTGTGGGTATCTTTGATTTTTATTTTTATTTTTATTTGTCATTTTTCCTGTTTCTCTTGGTCAAGTGCGTGTTACTCATCCATGATCCATCGGTCATCCTAGCCTTCTAGGGTGCGGGAGATTTTCTTTTGAAATTTGATACTTTTTATTGCTTTTTGTCTCCAAAAGTTGAAGTGGTGTCTGCGTGCGTGTGTGTCCGTATGTGCGGTCTGATCTTGAGTCTTGTGAATAGGTGGGCGATACATACACACACACACACACAAACACGCACACACACACCCATGCGCGCGCACCCACAGGCGTGTGGTTATAGTGACAGAGAGGGGGATAAAGGTTGAATTATATACACATACATACATATACACACACACACACATATATATATATATATATATATACATATACATATATATATATATATATACACACATACATACATACACACACACACACATACATATACACACATATTTGCAAAAGATAAATTAATGCAAACGGTCCAAATAGATTTGAACTTGGTTTGGCCGATTTCATAGTTCGGTATTTTATGTGCAAATTTAATGTCTATTGTAAATGATTCATTTAACACAAGTTGCTATTTGACTCATAGCTGTGTAGAAGTGCGCAATAAGAAGTTATGTACTAATATTATCTTCCTTGAATAAGAATTTTCCAGTCTATAGATAACTATAAATAGTTATTTATGTTTGTACTTAACTAGAGGTGGATAAAGTGTGATCAAAGTGTGTGTTGTTAGAGTTATGATCTGTTTAATGTTGGATTAAATTTAAGTATGAAGTTTTTTTCTTGTGTTAGTAGGTAAGTGTAGTCTTGGCTTTGGAAAATTGGCATTATTTTGAATTTTCCTCCGCTGCATGAGTGCACATGTTGGGAGACGAATAATTTACGGTTTTCTTTGATTTTAATGTTGCTTTTATGTAAAGATACTCTATTATTAAATGTTTTCGTCGCACCTATATAAGCTTCATTACATGTTGTACATTCTAGCACATAGACAACGTTCCTGGAGGTGCAGTTAAGGTCTTTTTTTATTGTGAATGTTTGTGTTGGGTTTTTAAATGTGTATGAGTTCCCCTCCATTATTATGTCACAGACCCCACATCTTTCCTTGTTGCATTTTGTGACCCCTTGTATTGTGTGTTGGTTGAGTTTAGATGAGGTTAAAATTTGTTTGAGGTTTTTCGGTTGGCGTTTGCTTTTTATTATTTTTGTTGTTTTTAATATGTCGTTTAGTTTGTTGTTATGGTTGAGTAGGGTTAGGTTTCTTGTTATTTCTGTGAATAATTCTGGATTGTTTTTGTTGTGTGTAGAGATGTATGCCAATATTTGTTCTTTGTTTCGTTTTTTTGGGATTCGTAATTGTTCTAATGGAATGTTTTCTGCTAGTTCTATACCTTTATGTATTATTTGTAGCGGGTATCCTCTTCTTTTTAAAGTTTTCCGTAGTTCCTCCAGTCGGACAATCCGGAGGTCTTTGTCACTGACTATAGTACAGATCCTGCGTGCTAGGGAGTAGGGTATAGATTTTAGGCAGCTTTTGGGGTGATGGCTTCTAAAATGGAGATATTGTTGGGTGTCTGTGGGTTTGTGGTAGATGTCTGTGATTATGTGAGTGTTTTTAATTTTAATCAATACATCTAAGAAGGGTAGTTCTGTTTGACTGTGTTCAATGGTGAATTTAATCTTGGGGTGTAGGTTCTGTAGTATGTTGTGTAATTTATTGATGTCCCCCCATGTGGGTTCCCAGAGGATAAAACAATCATCCAGGTATCTTTTCCAAGATTTTATGAAGAGAGTTTGAATATTCTGTCCATATATGTCTTCTATCTTTTCATATAAGATCTTCTCTAGGTAGGCTAGTGTTAGGGTGGCATATGTTGGTGCCATTTTGGTTCCCATTGCTGTACCTAGAATCTGGATGTAGTTTTTGTTATTAAACTCAAAGGAGTTGTTGTTGAGAATAATGTCTATGCTGTCGAGGATGAATTGTTTGGTGAATCTGTGGTGTAGTATTTGTGGGTGTTTGTCCATCCAGTGTGATATTGCGTGTTTACCTAAGTCATGGGGAATGTTGCTATATAAGCTGCTGACGTCAAATGTAACTAATTTGGTCCCGGGATTTACTATTTGTGGTAAGGAGCCTAGGAAGTGTATGTCGTCTCTTATGTAGCTTTTGACTTGATCGGCGAATGGTTGTAGTAATATGTCAATTAAGTTACTCAGTCTGCTTGTTGGGCATGATGGTCCTGCTACTATGGGTCTAAATGTAAGGTCACTAGGACTCGGGACACTAATATATTCTGATGCCTGTGTGTTGATGGCATTCCTTATCTCATTTGATTTATGTATCTTAGGTAGTCCGTAGAAGTTGTTTGTTTTAATCATGAAGTTTGTTAGGAAATCTTTTATAGCAACATTCCCCATGACTTAGGTAAACACGCAATATCACACTGGATGGACAAACACCCACAAATACTACACCACCGATTCACCAAACAATTCATCCTCGACAGCATAGACATTATTCTCAACAACAACTCCTTTGAGTTTAATAACAAAAACTACATCCAGATTCTAGGTACAGCAAGGGGAACCAAAATGGCACCAACATATGCCACCCTAACACTAGCCTACCTAGAGAAGATCTTATATGAAAAGATAGAAGACATATATGGACAGAATATTCAAACTCTCTTCATAAAATCTTGGAAAAGATACCTGGATGATTGTTTTATCCTCTGGGAACCCACATGGGGGGGACATCAATAAATTACACAACATACTACAGAACCTACACCCCAAGATTAAATTCACCATTGAACACAGTCAAACAGAACTACCCTTCTTAGATGTATTGATTAAAATTAAAAACACTCACATAATCACAGACATCTACCACAAACCCACAGACACCCAACAATATCTCCATTTTAGAAGCCATCACCCCAAAAGCTGCCTAAAATCTATACCCTACTCCCTAGCACGCAGGATCTGTACTATAGTCAGTGACAAAGACCTCCGGATTGTCCGACTGGAGGAACTACGGAAAACTTTAAAAAGAAGAGGATACCCGCTACAAATAATACATAAAGGTATAGAACTAGCAGAAAACATTCCATTAGAACAATTACGAATCCCAAAAAAACGAAACAAAGAACAAATATTGGCATACATCTCTACACACAACAAAAACAATCCAGAATTATTCACAGAAATAACAAGAAACCTAACCCTACTCAACCATAACAACAAACTAAACGACATATTAAAAACAACAAAAATAATAAAAAGCAAACGCCAACCGAAAAACCTCAAACAAATTTTAACCTCATCTAAACTCAACCAACACACAATACAAGGGGTCACAAAATGCAACAAGGAAAGATGTGGGGTCTGTGACATAATAATGGAGGGGAACTCATACACATTTAAAAACCCAACACAAACATTCACAATAAAAAAAGACCTTAACTGCACCTCCAGGAACGTTGTCTATGTGCTAGAATGTACAACATGTAATGAAGCTTATATAGGTGCGACGAAAACATTTAATAATAGAGTATCTTTACATAAAAGCAACATTAAAATCAAAGAAAACCGTAAATTATTCGTCTCCCAACATGTGCACTCATGCAGCGGAGGAACATTCAAAATAATGCCAATTTTCCAAAGCCAAGACTACACTTACCTACTAACACAAGAAAAAAACTTCATACTTAAATTTAATCCAACATTAAACAGATCATAACTCTAACAACACACACTTTGATCACACTTTATCCACCTCTAGTTAAGTACAAACATAAATAACTATTTATAGTTATCTATAGACTGGAAAATTCTTATTCAAGGAAGATAATATTAGTACATAACTTCTTATTGCGCACTTCTACACAGCTATGAGTCAAATAGCAACTTGTGTTAAATGAATCATTTACAATAGACATTAAATTTGCACATAAAATAACGAACTATGAAATCGGCCAAACCAAGTTCAAATCTATTTGGACCGTTTGCATTAATTTATCTTTTGCAAATATGTGTGTATATGTATGTGTGTGTGTGTATGTATGTATGTGTGTATATATATATATATATATGTATATGTATATATATATATATATGTGTGTGTGTGTGTGTATATGTATGTATGTGTATATAATTCAACCTTTATCCCCCTCTCTGTCACTATAACCACACGCCTGTGGGTGCGCGCGCATGGGTGTGTGTGTGCGTGTTTGTGTGTGTGTGTGTA
>OY744547.1:4157987-4170487 GCA_963556195.1 Sepiola atlantica
AAACTTTCCAGGCCGTATGTATTATTTTACTTATGGGTATGTATATGCAATTTAAAACTTTCCAGGCCGTATATATTATTTTGTATATATATATGTGTATATAGGTATATATGTGTATACATGGGTGCAGGTGTATGTGTGCATGTATGGGCATGTGCGAGTATATGAGTATAGGTATGTGTGTACGTATGCGTATGACTGAGTATGTATATAGGTATGTGTACAGGTGTGCATTTGTGTATGTCTATGTATACATATATATGTATCTCTATTTTGCACATCTGTGGCTATGTGTGCATGTGCGTATATAGGTGTGTATAGGTATATGTGTGTATGTGTGTGTATGTGCATATGTTTGTGTGTGTGTGTGTGTAGGTATGCATTCATTTAGTAGGGATGTTCTTTAATGAATACTTAAAGACGAAACACATTTATCTTCGATGTCTTAAAAATTTTTTAATTCAAGGTAGTAGGTACGGGGGTATATATGTATGTATGTGTGGGTGCGTATGTATGTATGTGTATATATATATATGTATATGTGTGTATGTGTGTATATATATATGTGTGTGTAGATGTAAGTATATATGTATGTGTGTGTATATGTATGTATACATGTGTGTGCGTGTAGAGATAGATGTGTATATATATAGGGATGTATGCAGATGTTATTTACTTAAAATAAGATAGCGAATTAAATTAAGTGTATAATATTATCACTAGACAATATTAGATTAGAATTAATTATAGGCTTCCATAGATTATAAACTAATGTAAGATGAATTTGTGAAAATCAGAGTATTTTTAATTTTCAAATTAATTCTGACGCGCGAATCTAGAGAAAATTAGGGCACGAGAAGTGTCAACCGGCCGATGACACGAGACTCTCTCGTTTCGTTTGCCGGGTAAAAAATCTCGGTGGCCTTGGTAAGCTGAATTTCGGGCTAGCCAAAAATTGTGTGTGTGTGATGTTAAGAATAGGTATATGTGTGCGTATGTATGGAGGCGTATGTCACCAGGTCGGATATGTAGAAAGAATATGTGCGCTTAACCCAGACGTTATTATTTAATAAAAATAAACAAAAAAAACCATAAGATCCCCTTAGATTAATTTAGTTAAATATAAGATGTTAATTCCTACTCGCTCTATGTTGGGTGTTCAAACCGGCTGCTACCACCACTCCCTCTGATTGTGTTTGAAGTGCCGAGGATAAATTCAATTTTCTATCAGTATCAAAAATGTAATTGTTAAGTTGGATGCTTGAATAAAACCGCAAGGTTGAAATAAATTATTGCATCGACAATCATGTAATTTCGTGTTATTATATTTTACGTTATTATTGCTCTGTTTACCACATTGAGCTCTCTTACCCGGATTTCTTCCTGGAATTATTCCATTATAACACTATATATATATATATATATATATATATATATATATATATATATATATTAGAAGCTCCATTAACTAAAATTAAAGTAAGAACACTGTTGGAAAGGTTTAAAATAGGCATTCACCTAAAGCCCCAGTGCAAGTTTCCGGCTCTGCCTATCGAACCCTTTTATGGTTACACTTTCAGTGTTTAATATGGTTTATGGTGGTCTATGGGCCTAAAGAAAACGCTTACATATTCCAGGTGTCTCTGTGAATCGGGTTCGCACCCTGTGACCTTCCTAGATTTTTATTTCTCTTCGCTGATGAGAGTCGTATGCTTGCAACAACGTCGTACGTAGGTAAAATATTAAAAATATAATGTAATATTATTTATATATTCTTGCTCGCTCTCTCTCTCTCTCTCTCTCTCTCTCTCTCTCTATATATATATATATATATATATATATATATATATATATATATATATATATATATTAATTATTTTAATACCTAACGCAATCTTCAATGCAGGAACTAATTCTCGATCACAAATCGCCATTGATTCGTAGTCAAGAGTCTTATCCCATCGGCCATAGCAAATTAGTTAGTAAATAGAGAGGAATTTAAATGTAAATAGCGAATCGGCGGCTAGATTTACCACGCAGCTTAGAGTGATCTCCGAACGTGTTCGGATCGTGCATGTAGCTATTTGCACTGCTTGTTTGTTGGAGGGGGCTGATAATAATATTTATAAATAAATATTAATTATTTTAATACCTACGCAATCTTCAGTGCGAGAAGCTAATTCTCAACGGTCAGCGGGCGCGAACCCCGATCACAAATCGCCATTGATTCTTAGTCAAGAGTCTTATCCCATCGGCCATAGACAATTAGTAATTAAAGAGCAACTTAAATGTAAATAGCGTGTCGGCGGCTAGATTATATATATATATATATATATATATATATATATATATATATATATATATATATATATATATATATATATATATATATATATATATATATATATATATATATATATATATATATATATATATAAAATACGCTCATACGGTATTACTGGTCAATTACTTAATATAATTAGATCCTTCCTAGACAAAAGAAAAATCCAGGTTGTCCTCGATGGCCGTTCATCTAAGCAACATGACATAAATGCTGGTGTACCCCAGGGATCTATCCTTGGACCTTGTTGTTCCTTATCTATATAAACGATCTCTCTGATGGCATAGAGTCTGAGATTGGTTTATTTGCTGATGACACCACCCTTTACTCTCGCCATGTTGGCAAAACCGACGCAATTATATCTGATGCAATGGCTGAATCTTTAGAAAATGACCTCCAGGCTGTAGTGGATTGGGGTAATAAATGGTTGGTAACTTTTAATGCCGCAAAGACAAAACTCCTTTCCTTCAACAACTATAAGGAATCTTTTCAACCACCGATTGTCATGGCAAATAACACCCTACCTGAGAGTACATCATTCAAACTCCTCGGCCTAACCTTCACAGGTAACATGAATTGGAACAAATACATCGAAGACATTGCCAAGGCTGCCGCAAAGAAGGTTGGCTCCCTCTACCGTGCTAGTAAACTCCTCACACCTGACATTATCCTGTATCTCTACAAAGCCACCATCCGCCCATGCATGGAGTATTGTTGTCATATCTGGGCTGGTGCATCATCTACTAGTCTCTTCCTCCTTGACAAGGTCCAAAAAAGAATCGCCAACCTAATAGGTCCCTCACTGTCAACCAAGCTCCAGCCTCTGTCCCATCGTCGCAATCTAGCATCCTTGTGCTTGTTTTACAAATACTTCAATGGATTATGCTCCGAGGAATTGGCTACTCTGGTGCCCCCCTGACGTAAATTCACTAGACTAACTCGACAATCAACTAAATCTCATTCATTCACTGTGGAGGTCCCCAGATTTCGGAGAGCCTTCTACTCAAATAGCTTCTTTCCTCGTACTGCTGGCCTCTGGAACTCTCTCCCTGCCTCCTGTTTCCCCAACAGTACAGACATGCAGAAGTTTAAAACTAATGTAAACAGACACCTCGCTGCGCTGATCCCAATCTAGGTTGACCACCCCCTACCTTCTCCCCTTTTCTTTTTCTCAGTAGCCCCTTACGTCTACAGTGGCGGCCTGCCTTGTTTGGGGTGAACTATGTTAAAAATATATATATATATATATATATATATGTATATATATATATGTATATATATATATATATATGTGTGTGTTCTCTCTCTATATATATAGATAGATAGATAAATAGAGCGTAAATATAATAGCAGTGTAGAGAAAATATATATATGTGTGTGTGTGTGTGTGTTCTCTCTCTCTCTCTCTCTATATATATATAGATAGATAGATAGATAGATAGATAGATAGATCGTAAATATAATAGAGAAAAGTCATTCAGAGAAATACAAATGAACTTTTCTTTACATGCAACTTTTGTATTTGCATTTTCCTCCAGAATTGAAAAAAGCTGTGATTTTTGCCAAGACAGATAATAACGAAAAACATGCTTACATACTTTTTAACGAATACACGATGTACAATGAAATAGATTGTAACGATTTAGTTTTGCCATTTTTTTTTTTGTTAAATCAAAATTATCTTGTAGCAACATCTTACATAGATTCCGATCGTACACATTTTAAAAACCACTTAAATTCCTTTTGTACAAGTTCGATGTCTCGTCTCTATATGGCCACTCGTGTAATTTTCTCCCTAATTAACCCATGCATAAATTTAAACAAGCAGCGCGTGCGTGGTCCCTCTCTGTATGTGACTCGATCTGGCGAGTGTAAAATGCAACAATAAATTTGTGCAATTTGGGTCATTTTTGACCCCTCCTCTTTGACCCCGCTGGAGGCGCAAACCAGAATTTGTCTGAGGTCAAGGATGCTCATTTTATATCCAGAACAATTGCCTCTACATTTTGGCCAAGTTTCAGGAAAATTGAAGTGATGGATTAAACTTTATGGGAGAAAAGGGTAATTTTTGCCATTTTGGGGGCTTTTGACCCCCTGGGGGCGTGAACCAGATTTTTCCAAAGTCAGCGATACTTATTTTCTATTACGAACAATTGCCTCCACATTTTGGCCAAGTTTCAGAGCAATTGAATGGATAGATGAAAAGTTATGGGGCAAAAAATGTCATTTTTTGCCATTTTGGGGCCTTTTGACCCTCTGGGAGGCTAACCAGATTTTTTTTTCGAAAATCGGAGAATGTCACTTTCTAACCTGACCAAAGTTACAACTTCATGCAAAATTTCAGAGAAATTCAATGGATGGTTGCGGAGAAAAATCCGGACAGACGGACGGACCGACGGACGGAAATGCCTCAAAACATAGGTCCCCCGATTTTATAAATCGGGGGACCAATAACACAAAACCAATTCCTTATATACTGTCCCACATACTGCTAATTAAACTGTCTGCCCCTTAACTTGTGACTACTTTCGTTACTTTGCCGCTTATTTTTTATTTACATAGTTCATCCAAACAAAGCAGGCCGCCACTGTAGACGTAAGGGGCTACTGAGAAAAAAGAGGTGAAGGTTTTTTTTGGGGAGGGGGGGGTTCAACCTAATTTAGAAGTTGCGCAGCAAGATGTCTGTTTACATTAGCTTTAAATTTCTGCATGTCAGTAACGTCAGGAAAGCAGGGAGCAGGGAGGGAGTTCCAGAGTTCAGCAACACGAGGAAAGAAGCTTTTGGAATATAAAGCTCTCTGGCATCTGGGGACCTCCACTGTGAATGGATCGGATTTGTCAGATTGTCAGATTGGTCTAGTGAATTTACGTCGTGAGGGTACCAGAGCAGCAAGCTCATCAGAGCACAATCCATTGAAGTACTTGTAAAACAGGCACAAGGAAGCATGAGTGCGGCGATGGGACAGGGTCTGGAGCTTGGTGGATAGTGAAGGACCTGTTTCGACTCATATCAAGGTTTGCATATAGGGACACACGATACTGCAGCAGATAGACAGACACGCGCCAATTTAATATATCAATATTTACTTTGCTGTGTTTGTGGGGTTGAATTTTGTCCAAGAGACATAAACCAAATTATCGTATTGAAATTAAAATGTCAGGCCAGAATAGTAGAATCTATAAATAGTTGATAACATAGTCAATAATTTATTCGGCGATGAAAAAATGGCTAGTGTTCAGAGACAGGATGGTCAATCATTATATAAACTATAAGAAACTTGAAATGCAACTTAAAGAAGAAATAAATTATCTAACAAAAAACATATTCAGTCATCAGACTGCCAACCTCCACGTGACAAGATAAGGATGAGCCAAATTAATCATCTCGTTTTTCGCATCCTCCCAACAAAAGCTGCACTCCGAGCAGTTTGAGGGCCTGCCAGAACGCTGATCACTCTCCGCTGATGTGCGGCCATTTTTGAATCGGTTGAACCACTCCTTAATTTGTGATACACCCATCGCATATTCTTTAAACACCTGCTGAATCTAACGCGACGGCGGAGATAATCACCATTCTTGAAGAAGACTTGCGGATGTGTTTCCGGCAGTGGATGGATCGGTGGGCTAAGTGTGTGTCAGCTCAAGAGGCCTACTTTGAAGAGGATTAGGGTCTAAATCCCGTCACGTATTTGAAATATTTTTTCTGGCCTAAGGTCAGATACTTTTTTAGACAGGACTCGTATCTTCCGGTGATATTTGAGAACAAAACACAACTTACGGATGAATGGTTTTGTTCTGTCAGCACATGTGTAGTTCAGCAGAGTATACTGAATTCTTTGCTAAAGGCAACGTCAGTATGCGGCTTAGATTACAAATTATAGTTCTCTCCTCAATGAAGAAGCTCCATCCCCACCCGTCCTCGTTGTCATGAATTGTCTTTTGTCGAAGCGGCGATGTTTTCTCTACTGAATCCGTTAGTCGATCGTTGACAGGGGATGCAATTATCGTTAAAGAATCAAGTTATTTGTTCAACGTTCAGATGCGCTGTGTGCTCTCTATACCGATACATAGATATGGCTCTTCGGCACGCACGGGTGGTCATTCACAATGTAAGGGTTGCATCAAGTGAAGCTGAGATGCATTGTGACGAGTCGAAGGTGCCATGAAGAGGTCATCATGGTAAAGCGCTACTCCTTTAGAAACTCTGGCAAACATAAACTGAACGTAGATCTACAGATTTTCTACAGTTGTTATTGTTTTATTTTTTGTTTTACTTCTTTTGAACTTCATTAAAAAGATACAGGAAAAGAAAAAATATTTGGAAGGAAAGATGTAGGTAAGTTCTTTCACTTATTATTTAAGTGGTTCGTTATAATGAGCCTCGAGTTAACTTTGAACCAGTCGTTAGTGACAGGGTTGGAGTCAGGGTCAAAATGTGGATACTAGTTAGCGTTAGGATTATGGTTATGGTCATGGTCAAAGTTATCGGGAGTTAGGGTTAGGGTCCAAGTTATCGTGAGTTAGGGTCAGGGTCAATGGTATCGTGAGTTAGGGTAAGGGTCAAAGTTAGCGTGAGTTAGGGTTAGGGTCAAAGTTAGCGTGAGTTAGGGTCAAAGTTATCGTGAGTTAGGGTTATAGTCAAAGTTATCGTGAGTTAGGGTGAGGGTCAAAGTTATCGTGAGTTAGGGTTAGGGTCCAAGTTATCGTGAGTTAGGGTCAAAGTTATCGTGAGTTAGGGTTAGGGTCAAAATTAGCGTGAGTAAGGGTTAGGGTCAAAGTTATCATGAGTTAGGTTCAAAGTCATCTTGAGTTAAGGTAAGGGCAAAGTTAGCGTTAGTAAGGCTTAGGGTCAAAGTTATCGTGAGTTAGTGTTAGGGTCAAAGTTATCGTGAGTTAGGGTTAGGGTCAAAGTTAGCGTGAGTTAGGGTTAGGGTCAAAGTTATCGTGAGTTAGGGTTAGGGTCAAAGTTATCGTGAGTTAGGGTTTGGGTCAAAGTTATCGTGAGTTAGGGTTAGGGTCAAAGTTATCGTGAGTTAGGGTTTTGGTCAAAGTTATCGTGAGTTAGGGTTAGGGTCAAAGTTATCGTGAGTTAGGGTTCGGGTCAAAGTTATCGTGAGTTAGGGTTTGGGTCAAAGTTAGCGTTGGTCGTAATGTAACAAAGTAGAATTATTTTTTTAGTTCACTTCAGAATTTTAAATTAATTGTACCGATGTGTTTCTTATCTTCTGTAGTACTAACTAATATATATATATATATATATATATATATATATATATATATATATATATATATTTATATATATATATATATATATGCATATATATTACGAGTATGTAACTTATAGTTCTTAAGTAAATAATTGATATATACATATATATATACATATATATATAATTATGAATATTTGTTTTTGTCTTCATACGTATATTATACACCATTACGAGAATCGTTTGTGTGGAGATGATTATCTATACTGCTTGCAGGAATTGAACCCTGGACACTAGTAATGTTTATATCTCTAAGTACAACGCTTTAGCCCTCGCTGCCACTATCAACAACCCGATAAATCACCGAGAGATCAAACCTATTAAAGGCACATCAAGACGGTGTTCGACTGCTAAAGGCACGTGGATATATATATATATATATATATATATATATATATATATATATATATATATATATATATATATATATATGTGTGTGTGTGTGTGTGTGTGTGTGTGTGTGTGTGTGTGTAAATATATATATATATATATTTATATATATATGTATATTTAAATTCCCGAAACAGTTTTTCATGGTAAACAACTGATGATCCCTTAAATAATGTTAAGAATAGCGGAAATTCTTGGAAGCAAACTAATATAGTGACTAAAAAAAGTAAATTGACTCACAAAAAAAGTGATTTTCCACCGAACGAGTTGGGACTTAAATGTTTTTTTATGTATAGCTTTAATGGTTGAGCAACTTCCGAGACTATATATATATATATATATATATATATATATATATATATATATATATATGAGAGAGAGAGAGAGAGAGCGAGAGAGAGAGAGAGAGAGAAACGACGCCTATGACAATTAAATCGTTTCGCCTGAAAACATTTCATGTTACGAAGCTGTAATCAATGTTTTATTCATGGCGTTTATTTTATTTGTGTGTTTGTTATAGTAAATTAATTAAATTGTCTGCAAACAAATTAATGACATGATCTGTCATCACTACTGCAGACTGCCACGGGGCGTTGGAAGCAATTTTGAACGACAACCATTTCGTCGAGTAAAGCAGATAAGCCGAAATGCAAGTCTTCCCCCGACGGCAAATTGTGCGCTGATTGTCTATTACTTCAAGATATTCGTTTACAAGATTGACACTAATAGATTTTGGAAATATCATGTTGAAATGATTTTGCTACAGTACGCAATTTAATAGATTCATAAAAAAGCGACTAAAATAATACGTTTTGTAGTTTGAAAAGGAAATACTTATTTCAATTAGAGAACATTTTACCGTTTGGCTTTTGTTGTTACCGCAAATTGGCACTTTTGGGGTCATTTAAAGCGGAAATAATACACTTATTATAAAATAAAAACTCCTTAAACATGTTTCATCGCTCTGACTTTTCTCTCTCTCTCTCTCTCACTTTATCTCTCTCCTTTCATTTAGATAGATATATATAAATTATATCTCTCTCTCTCTATATATATATATATAACAATATGTATATATATATATATAAATTATAGCGATATATATATATATACATTAATATATATATATATATTGATTATATATATATATATATATACATTAATATATATATTGATTATATATATATACATATATATATATATATATATATATATAAATAATATATATATATACATATAAATTATATATACATATATACATATAAATTATATATATAAATTATATATATATATACATATAAATTATATATATATAAATTATATATATATATTATATATATATATAAATTATATATATATATAAATTATATATATATATATAAATTATATATATATATATAAATTATATATATATAATTTATATATATATATAAATTATATATATACATGAATTATATATATATAAATTGTATATATATATATCAATTATATATATATATATATATATATATATAACGTTTTACGTCTTCCGTTTTTGCCTTTTTAATTCATACTGACGGACATTTTTATCATTTTCGTTGTCACATATATATATACGTATATATATATATATATATATATATATATATATATATATATATATATATATATATATATACATATATATGTGTGTGTGTGTATGGGAATTGAAAAAGGAAAAACAAGAGATTTTTTTATATATTTATTAGCGTTTCGTCTTTATTGTAAGACTTCCTTAGGATGATAATTTGAAGAAAAATTCCATGCAAGTACACAAAGACCCATTCGAAAACCAAATGCTACAATGTTTATATTTCAGTACAATTTAATAGTATTATCTTGCGAATTTTAAGATGAGGTTTGATAATTTATATCATTATTTTTTTTTATTCTAATAAATTCCAGTTATTTAATGGACCATAACGGATAATTGCCCCTAGTGATCTAAGTGTAAAGAAAGGTCATTTAACAGGAGTATGTGCACTATGGACGGACAGAAACACGGCTGGAGGTAAACAAGATAGTCGTAAATAAAAATTATATAGAGTTAGTTAAAGTTAAACGACCTTGTCGGGAAAAACAAACGTTATGGATTGTCATAAATAAAATAATTGTTGATTGAAACCACTTGCAAAAGTAAGCGACAGAAAGAAATACTCGGTCGCAAAGTAAAACGCCCTGATTGTGTAGCTACATTTCCAGCAAAGTTCCACAGTCGGCGTTTGCAGGTGAATGCGGGGAAAGTCATTAATTGTTATATAGTCAATCTGAAAGTTATATCGTCAGTCGATTGGAGATTTGGGACCGTGAAAAACAACTACGTCGAATTCCTGTGCGTGCTCCTTTTTTTCCTCGCTAACCCACAGTCCTTCAGCGCCACCGACAATAAAAATCAAGGGAGGCGCGAGAGCGCTCTATCCCTTAATAGACTCACGAATCGCCTATGATGGAAATCTCATTTCTTTGATCAATTATAACTCAAAAACCAATGAACCAAATTAGTTAAAACGTTGCACAAAAGTTTTATGTAATAGTTTCTATAAGTGTGTAAAATTTCAGCATCATTAGTTAAAGCAACCCAGAGATTCAGAAAGTTCAATCATAAAATCATGTTATCTGTGTGTACGTACGTACGTAGGTACGTACGTACGTACGTATGTGCCACCCTATATCTCATCAACTATTAGATGGATTCAGCTGATTTTTGGCAGAGATAGAGGTTCTAGGATCTAGTTGATGGCATTTTAATTTCAGTTAACCATATACCTTAGTTTTCTAAAAAATTCCAAAAAACTTTAAAATGACCATTGTATGAGGCATAGCCTTTACTAAAGTAGTGACATTCCGTGAAAAATCCCAGTATACTGAAATCATATGCCCTTAATAGGGTTAAGATGAAAATTCATATACACTAAATGTACAAAAGGTAAGAAAATTCCCAAATTTTTACACTTTTATTGTCATTAAGGGTATGCGAGCACAACAGGACTATGTATTTTACTTGTCGGAATTTTTCTTCAGCGCACCTCACACACTTCATCCACTCATGCATAGAGATTTATACTGTAGTGATGTGATAATGAAATGGTTTGGTTGATATGTAGTCATACCCTTAATTATACTTTATTCTGTTAAGCAGAAATATAACATTTCAAAATCGGTAGAAAGCAACCTTAGATTATATAACTTTATGGTCGGCAGCATGTGTGAGCTGGTACAAAAAAAGGTGCTACTAACATCAATCAGTGACGTAATAATTAAGAATTCCTCTTTTAATGTTTTACCTATGAGCAATTGCTTTAGCAACTTATATATATTTTTAAATACAGCGTAAGATTATATTTGAGAATTCATTCGCAAATTTCGGCCAAATATTGATTCTTAATATTTCTGAAGAAATTATATCTGTGTGATACTAACTCTAATTTTCAGAGATTTTTGAATAACGATGTTTCCAATTTTTGACATTTTAATCGCTGAAGACACCGTCATAAATTAATAAAAGTCAATAAACATTGATTTGTCGCTGATTTAAAATTAACAGATAATAGTTCATTTTGTATTTCATTGCAAAATATATTCCTTTGCCTTCGACAAAATTTAATACGTCTTGGGTACTTATATCGAATATGAACCTGTTTTGCGTGAACTTCGCGTCGGCAGCGTTCGGGCATGTTATATAAACTAAAATATTATTTTCCAATCTTCTCTTTCATTTCTGTAGATTTGATTGTGTCTGCTTCCAGAACTCCAAAATATTTATAGCTATCCAGTTCGCCTAGTGCCCTCACCTCCCCTTTGTTGGGCGGTTCCATGTTCTCTGTTGTCTCCAGTTTTCCCCTTTTAATTTCTAGGAGTGCACACTTTTCCATTCCGAATTCCATTTAAATGTCTTGGCTGAAGATTCTGGTCGCATTGATAAATTTTTCTATTTTTTTTTTTTTTTTTCAAATTGTTTCAGCTCGTACATAATAATAATAATAATAATAATAATAATAATAATAATAATAATAATAATAATAATAATAATAATAATAATAATAATAATAATAATTATCATTATTATTATTATTATTATTATTATTATTATTATTATTATTATTATTATTATTATTATTATTATTATTATTATTATTATTATTATTTGTATCTACTAAGAGTTCTCACACAAATCATCGTTAGTGATTGCTTACTGACAATAACCAGTGGTATTTCCTGGAGTCTGACTGACAACAAGCCTCCCCAGATTTCCAGTATTCTCCATCTCTTTTCGATAACCACCGCAAATAACCTTGCGGTATCGCAACAGAATCTTACCATAGATTTCTCGCTGGTAAGGACCATTGGTCTCCTGTGTGATTTGGGTAGCAATAAGCTTCCCCAACGTCCCAGCGTTCTCCACACTTTTCCAGTGGAGGTATGGTTTGTGCTGTCCCTCCTCGGTCTTCTCATCCTCCTCGACAATCTACAAATATTTTGTCTAG
>OY744547.1:4175487-4185487 GCA_963556195.1 Sepiola atlantica
AGATTAGACACGCTATATTAAATGGATATCAGAGTACGTGGGAATTCTAAAGATCATTTCCGGTTTAAATATCTCAATTACCAGTTAGAAACAAACTCATGCTAAAACGATCAATATTATCCTAAAAATAAAATGTCTTTCGTTATACAACTATTTTTTTTTGCATCATCGCTAATGTGAAAACATCTCTGGCAGCGAATACAGTTATTTGAATGAGTCGTTTTTCAAATTGAATAAAAAGATGAATGATGTTCTATTTGGGGCTATCATTTTGTTGGACTTCGTGCTATTAAAACAATAGATAGGTAAAACGTACATTTTACGGTGTAGGTGTGTGTAAGTTCCGGTTTGACATTATCGAACAGCCGCACGGAAGTTGGAGCCTAAGATACAGCGCTAATATGAATGAAGAGAATGAAAACCTTAAAATCACTCGACGATATGAGAACTGACGATGAGCCGTTTTTAACAAGAGCTGTGGACAGCTGGGTAATAAAATCTGAGGTCGTCTTTATCTATCCCAAGGGAGAGAAATGTAATTACTTCTCCAGTCTCAATAGGTAATTAAGCCATATGTTTGTTCTGCTATTTGTGTCTTTGTCCAGTTTGAAGATGTTGCTTTTTAAAATCGAGATTTGTACTCCTCTTCTTCTTCTTTTTCTTCTTCTTATTCTTCATCCTCTTCCTCTTCCTCCTCTTCCTCCTCTATCATCTTCTTATTATTATTATTATTCACATTCTTCTTCTTTTTCTTTTTTTCTTCTTCTTCTTTTTTCTTTTTTCTTCTTCTTCTTTTTCTTTCTTCTTTCTCTTTTTCTTTTTCTTCTTCTTCTTCATCTTCTTTCTTTTTCTGCTTTTTTCATTTTATTATCCGTCTTCTTCTTCATCTTCATCCTTCTCCTTTTCCTCTTTTTCTTCTTCTTCTCTTTTATCTTCTTTTTTTTCTTCTTTATCTTTTTTTTTCTTCATCTTCATCCTTCATCTTCATCCTTCTTCTTCTTCTTCTTCTTCTACTACTACTACTACTACTACTACTACTACTTCTTCTTCATCATCACTATCTTCCCCCATCCTAATCCTTTTTTACATCTACTTTCCTTCTTCTTCTAAATCCATTTCCTTTTTTTCCTTTTTTCTTCTTTTTCTTCCCCTCATTTCTTCTTGATCTGCTTCTTTTTTTCTTTATATTCTTACAAAAAATTTTAAGATTTTTATTTAATGTGTTATCGCCTCTTTATTTTTAGTGGGTCTTGTTAGCCATCCCCTAGAAGTTAAGGTGCAGATTCCCTCGTCAATTCTTTACCTTAAAGTGTCAATCATAGTTACAAATCTTATTAATAATATTATCAAATTTAAATTGGACCCCATCACAATATTCTCTCTATATTTTCAATTTTTCTTTCTGCCTGTTACATTACTTTTTATTAGTTGTGTCACTTTTCGTTTTATGCATTCGATTCTTAATTTTACATTTCTATTTCCATTTTAGATACGAGAGCCCTGGCTGTAATAGCTATTTCAAACAACGTGTCGATATATTAACATATTATTTACAACCAAACATTTGATTTGCATTTGAAAATTCAATGTTTTCTTCACAGAGAGTCGTTTTGTTTACCTTGTAGAGTTTTCTAGGCGTTTTGGGTAGCGTCGCTTCCTTTTTTTTCGTACGAGCAAATACACGAAACGAAACAAGACGAAAGCGATTTGTTCAGAATACTATTTACTTAACCCGGACGAAAAACGGTTCGCTCTCAGTACGATTATGGGCGTACAAACGCGTACATAGATGCACAAATGCATCAAGAGACTGTGTATGCGTATAAAGAAGTTGAGAGAACCTCTCTCACATGCCTTCGATTTCGTGCGTGCTTGTGGCACGTATGAGTGGGAAGAGACAATGATGAAAAGTAAAAGAAGATCTCTTAGTTTTTTTCTCGTTTTGTAGTCCCTGATCTAAGCGCCTTCTAGCGACGAGAAAGGGGAGATAATTAGGTCCGGTTTAAGTATACGTGTATGAGTCTATTTAGAATTACTAATGCTCAAGTCTGCTAAAATCTATAATCGCTATTTCCGATTTTGATTACATTACTATATCGACCAGACCTTTATGTAGTCCTGTATAACGACCCCTGCCAATCAGACTCGCTAGCCATCCATGACTTAACCATCCACTTAAAAGAAAGCCATTATTTGCTTAATATACGCCATAACGACATTAGATTGTGTTCAAGCTGTTTATTGAGCTATTCAGGTTAACGTGTTGCCATAACACACATTTATTCCGAGTCAAAGTTCAATGCAAGTAAGTCATAACCAGAGGCGTAGAAAAAGAGAAAATTTCGACAAAGAAAAGAAAAGTCGACATAAATAGAAGGATGAGGAGCGATATTTGAATGCGACAAAAGTAGTGGCGAACTCAATGGGAAAAAAAAAAGATGTAAACTTTTTTATTGCGTTGCTTTTATTACGGCACGAGTTTACTCGAAAATAGGCCTTCATAATAAACAGCACTAAATACTGACGAAGAGAATATTATGAAGAAAAAAAGAAGTATACCCTGCAATGCCCGGTTTTTAAATATGTTGAACACATGAAGTTGACACGTTTATACATCATAACTAACAAAAGTATACCCCCTCTTGTCTCATATTTACTATAGTGTCACCACTTATGAAGGCCTAAAAGCCACTCGAGGTTAATAGTTAATGAGTGTCAGGCGGACGGTGAGACAACACGGTGATGATTGGTGGTGATCGGGCAGAATTTGGTTACATTGGACTTGCTAACGACCATGTTGTAGTCAGCTGGGAATCAGCCCCGCGATATTGTGTTCCACAGATGAAAGTTATAGAAAAGAAAACTTTGCTCGTGACAGTTTCGTTTAGTTTTCGGTAGTCACGCTCGATGGTCTAATCTCACCATAAATAATATGCTTAGGAGTCCTCCCACCGTCTAGTCGCATGGCATGGCCAAGCCACCGAAGCTGTCGTTGGGTGAACCTAGCGAATATGCTTGTGATGTCCGCCTGGCGATAGCCGGTCTTGTTAGAGATGTGGTCCTGCCAGGTTATTTCAACAATTCTCCTGAAAAAGAACGTAGCAAAAAGAAAATAACATTAATGGAATTGTACTTTCTTCGAGAAGGACACGGGCTAAAATCGACACGGTGTTGTTACTTTCCGGATATTTACGAAAAACACCGTAAAGTACCGAAGCGGTAAAGCAAACTAATTGCAAGAAAATAAGCAGACGACAAGTCAACATTTAAACTGATTGAAACGCGAAAGTACTGCAAAGAATTTCCAGGAGCTATCACTACCAGTTGCGTCTCCCAAAGGAGTGATTAACTTTTGTCAGGAAGAAAAACCGATCGCAAAAGACCAAAAGAATATTCAGCTAAAAATAATAACAAATAAAAACTTCAATACCTAACCTTTAACCCTAAGCCTAACCCTAACCTCTAACCCTTACCTCTGACCCTTACGAAAACAAAAATAATTTTTAGTAAAAAAACAGAAAATTCGAAACCTATACCATAACGACGCCATTTTTACCTGATTAAAAACCAAAAATAATTTTCAGTAAAATAAAACCTTAACCATAACTTTAACGATTCCATAAACCCTAAACACTTACACTAAACCTAACCTTATACCTAAACCATAACGACGCTATGTTCACATAATTACAAACCAAAAATAATTTTCAGTAAAATAAAACCTTAACCATAACTTTAACGATTCCATAAACCCTAAACACTTGCACTAAACCTAACCTTATACCTAAACCATAACGACGCTATGTTCACATGATTACAAACCAAAAATAATTTTCAGTAAATGAAAACGCTTAAAATATAGTTTATCCCCTGTTTATTGTTATTTCTTCGTTAAAAAATAAATATTTCTTTAATACAATTTGTACGAAATGTACTATTTGCTTTTTAATTGCTTTAGATTTTTGTTTTAAATGTTGGGTTTGTTTCAACTTGTGAATCCAGCAACGTCTTTTTAAATTTTTTGGACGCAGGTTGGTGAACGGACTTGGTGTCAGTACTTTCCGGTGGTTTACGTAAACATCCTAAGAAAGCACCATTTTATTTACATACCTTCTCTTTATCATTTACGTCTTATGTTCCTTGCTGTATGCGAGAGCAACGTATTTAAATGTGCAGACGTCTCTGTAGTTTAAAACATTCTGAAGTTGTTATAATCATTATGTTACGGCAACTTGTTTTGGATTTATATTCAGCTGCGTGGTTGACTGCATTCTCAAATAGTTATGGTGGTTAGGGTTAGAGTTAGGGTTAGGATCAGGCTAAGGGCAAAAGTAAGGGTTAGTGTCAGAGTTCGGGTTATGGTTAGGTTCAGGGTTAAGTTCAGAGTTCGGGTTATGGTTAGGGTCAGGGTTAGGGTTAGGGTTTAAGTTTAAATCAGGGTAAGATTTAGAGTTTGGGTAAGGGTTAGGGTTAGGGTTAGGGTTTGGGTCAGGGTTAGGTTCAGAGTTAGGGTTAGGGTAAGGATTAAGGTTAGAATCAGAGCTGGGGTAAAAGTTAGGGTAAGGGTTAGGGTCAGGGTAAAGCTTAGGGTTAGAGTTAGGCTCAGAGTTAGATTTGTGTAAGGTTCATAGTTAGGGTCAGAGTAAGGGTTCGGATCAGGGTTAGGGTTAGGGTTAGAGTTAGTGTCATTGTTAGGGTTAAATGTTAAAGTTTGGGGGTAGGGTTAGATGGTAGGGTTATAGTTAGGGTAAAGGTTTGGGTTTGGGTTTGGGTTATGGTTTGGGGGTAGGGTTAGGGTTTGGGTTAGGGTTTGTGTTAGGGTTAGGGGGTAGGGTTAGGGTTAGGGTTTGGGTTTGGGTTTGTGTTAGGGTTAGGGGTTAGGGTTAGGGTTAGCGTTTGGGGTTGGGTTAGGGTTGGGGGTAGGTTAGGGTTAGGTTTGGGTTAGGGTTAGGGGGTAGGTTAGGGTTTGGGTTAAGGTAAGGGTTAGGGTTAGGGGGTAGGTTAGGGTTTGGGTTCGAGTTATTGTTAGGGTTAGATGTTAAGGTTTGGGGTTATGGGTAGGGTTAGGGTTAGGGTTTGGGTTTGGGTTGGGGGGTAGGGTTAGGGTTTGGGTTTGGGTTTGGGTTAGGGTTAGGGGGTAGGGTTAGGGTTTGGGTTTGGGTTTGGGTTCGGGTTTGGGTTAGGGTTAGGGTTTGGGTTTGGGTTTTGGTTAAGGGGTAGGGTTAGGGTTAGGGTTAGGGGGTAGGTTAGGGTTTGGGTTAGGGTTAGAATTAGGGTTAGGGGGTAGGGTTAGGGTTAGGGTTTGGGTTTGGGTTTGGGTTTGGGTTAGGCGGTAGGGTTAGGGTTTGGGTTTGGGTTTGGGTTTGGGTTTGGGTTAGGGTTAGGGTTAGGGGCTAGGGGGTAGGGTTAGGGTTTGGGTTTGGGTTAGGGTTAGGGTTAGGGTTAGGGTTTGGGTTTGGGTTATGGGTAGGGTTAGGGTTAGGGTTTGGGTTTGGGTTAGGGGGTAGGGTTAGGGTTTGGGTTTGGGTTTGGGTTAGGGGTAGTGTTAGGGTTTGGGTTTGGGTTTTGGTTAGGGTAAGGGTTTTGGTTTGGGTTTGGGTTAGGGGGTAGGGTTAGGGTAAGTGTTAGGGTTAGGGTAAGTGTTAGGGTTATATAGGTATGCATTTTGAATGCTTTCTCTTCTCTTCAACATTCTATCTGATGTTATAGCTAAAAAAGCTCGATTTACTGGTTCCAGAGCTTGTTGGTTATTACCCTCATCAGTTGGTTATTACCCTCATAAGTTGGTTATTACCCTCATCAGTTGGTTATTACCCTCATCAGTTGGTTATTACCCTCATCAGGCAGCTCATCGACTTGTTTTACTGTATCAAAATTCGATTACAATTTTATCTCTATTATGTCACCCGATGTGATCTTGCGGACGCAATTAGAAACTATTATTTATTTTGTGCTGACGTTTTCGGCTTGGCATATACTACAAACTTTTCACCATTCATTCGCTGACAACGTAGAGTTCCCTTTTAGTAGCGTTAGACAATTAGTATTAAACTTTCAAAATAATATTATTTGGAAAAGTATTTTTCCTCTTATTATTTCCGTGTTTGTGTATGGTAGTTTTGTACTGGTATTTGCTCAGGTGGAATCGCCACATTTATACACCCAGGCGAAACACTCCAAAACTGAGTCGAGCACTCTTAATATTCTAGCGGTCTTCAAAAGACGCTTCTGGTATTTAACATTCATTATTATCTTCGCTACTTCAGCGGTTTCTCACATGTGCAAAACCGTCGGCAATTGATTGTCTGAATTCGTTCCTTTTCATTGGAATGAAATCATGTGCGCCAAGGAATTAATGGAACTTTTCGAAACCGAAGCATCGTTTGTTTTCATTTATACTTGAGGCTTTGAGACCGTGACTAAGATTCATAGAATTCGGATTCCGATTATCGAAGTCTAAAATCCATGTCAATTTTACATGCGTTTTAGCATCGTTTTCATGCTGACTTATCTGATTATCGAAGCGTGAAATTAAAGCCCCGTTACGAGTACTTTAATGTTGATGAAAATCTAAAACACAAAACAAAAAAACATACGGAATAACTACGTCGATACCGCAGTTCTAATTAGAGCACCGAAGTTAAGCGATGTTGGGTCAGGTCAGTATCAGATGGGGAATGATTTAGAAATATATTGCGACACTACTCTGCAAAATACTGCAAAAGCCAAACGTCTTCAAAAATCATCGTTCCTGATCCGTGGAAACTTCAGAGGAAACCGGGGCAACCGGCGAAGAATGGTAAATATGGCCTCAGGACGGAACAGGATATCAGCTGAAAAAGAGGATTGATCCAAACTATATGGTTCACACTAACTTTATACCTAAACAAATCCTTAACCTAACAACAACACTAACCCTAACCCTAAACCAAGCCATTACCCTAAACCCTAACCCCTGACCGTTAACAGTTACTTATAAATCTAACCGTAACCCTTTACCCTAAACCAAGCCATTACCATAACCTCAAAGCTTTACTTATAACCTTAACCTTAACCTTAACTCTAACTTTACTCTAACCCTAAACCCTAACCCTAACCTCTAACTTTTACTTATAACCATAACCTTAACCCTTTACCCTAAACCAAGCCATTAACCTAAACTTAACACCTAACCTCTAACTTTTACTTATAACCGTAAACCTAACCGTGACCCTTACCCTAACCCTAACACTAACCTTTAACCTCTAACCTGTACTTATAACCATAACCTTAACCCTTACCCTAACCATAACCTTATCTCTTACCCTAAACCAAGCCATTACCTAAACCTTACCCCTAACCTCTAACCTTTACTTATGACAGTAACTCTAACCCAAACCTAGCCCTAACCTTTACCCCTAACCTCTAACATTTACATACAACCCTTACCTTAACCTCTCACCCTAAAGCAAACCATTACCCTAAACTTAACTCCTAACGTCTAACTTTTATTATAACCGTAACCCTAACTGTAACCTTTACCCAACCTTAACCCTAACCCTAGCCCTAACCGTTACCTTAACCCTAACAATAACCCCTAACTTCTAACCTGTACTCATAACCATAAACTTAACCCTACTCTAAATCAAGCCATTACCCTAAACCTTACCCCTAACCTTTACTTATTACCCTAACCCTAACCCTAATGCTAACCCGTTAAAACTCATTTAACCCGAGCTGGATAAACATGCAATTGATAATTAATTTATAAGTCCTTATATTTCTAATTACAGCATGAGATTTTGTCGATTGAACATATCCTGTATATCTACAAAGCCACCATTCGCCCATGCATGGAGTATTGTTGCCACATCTGGGCTGGTGCATCATCTACTAGTCTCTCCCTCCTTGGCAAGGTCCGAAAAAGAGTCGCCAACCTAATAGGTCCCTCACTGTCAACCAAGCTCCAGTCCCTGTCCCATCGCCGCAATGTGGCATCCTTGTGCTTGTTTTACAAATAATTCAATGGATTATGCTCCGATGAATTGGCTACTCTGGTGCCCCCTCGACGTAAATCTAAATCTCATTCATTCACTGTGGAGGTCCCCAGATGTCGGAGAGCCTTCTACTCAAATAGCTTCTTTCCTCGTACTGCTGGCCTTTGGAACTCTCTCCCTGCCCCCTGTTTCCCCGACAGAACAGACTTGCAGAAATTTAAAACTAATGTAAACAGACATCTCACTGCGCAGATCCCAAGTTAGGTTGACCTCCTCCCTTCCTTCTCCCATTTTCTTTTCTCAGTAGCCCCTTACGTCTACAGTGGCGGCTTCCCTTGTTTGGGGTGAACTATGTTAAAAAAAAATTTTTTTTAATATGTTTATTTACTCAACAAATAATAATCAGTGTTGAATGAGATATTATATAACTTTAAACTAATAGAACACACCGGAAAACATACAAATTCTGATCCATGCAATTGAGGATCATATCTTTACAACTTAAATATATCCTCCATTAATTGATCATAAAACATCTATTTCCCATGTATTGTAAACAAGATTACATTAACAGCGTACAAAATAAGAGGTTTAACGGATTTTCGTTTTAGTCCCAATAACATTGTAAATCCTGATATGATGTCGCCATATTTTAGGGGTTTATTTCTGATGTATTTATTTAATGTATCATACAAAGTTGACATATATAACTCGTTCAACAAAACCTTGGTATGAAGATAATAAATCAATACATCCTCTCTAGCCGCAATGAAGATCTGTGATACAGCGAAACAGTCTCTATGTGAATGACTATATGAAGCTCCTTATCTTGGGTAGAGCTTATTTGTAAGGGTATCGTCAACTGTCATTAGCTTTAAGGCATAGCTCATTGGGTAAAACTAATTCAAGTTCCCGGCACATGACAATATTTACATTGAGATATCACTTATATTGAGTCAGTGTAGTATGAGAGCGCAGGGGTAGAGGCGTCGACTGTCAAATTGACGGTTAAGTTTCAATCCCGGCTATCTTGACAGCGTGCCAACGCATTTCTCGTTCGACACCGGTTTTTTGAATCCTTACCGCCATTCATAACAGCACGGCGATGACGTCGTACCATCAAGGACGTTTATCAAATTAACAAAGAAATAAGTTTCTTTATTCTTGTTTTTTGATGAAAAAAAAAATGAAAAAAATGACTCAATACTGGTCACCCCTGAAGAAGGAATTTTATTCCGTAATCGATAGGATTAATGTAAGAAAAAAAATTAATTAATTAATCTTGTATTGCTAATTTGGCTTATATTTCAATTTTATTATATATATATATATATATATATATATATATATATATATATATATATATATATATATATATTATTACATGGTGAACAGATGATGATCCCTGTTTAATATTTCACGCTGAAGTTACGGTCCCATGTTTTTGTTTCACTGTTAGATACTTGAATCCCCTTTTTTATTTGTGAATTTTCCCTGGGAATTTAAACTGCATTTTATTTCTCTCTTTGTTTAAAACGACTCAAAGCTTCTTTAGACTATATATATATTTATATATATATATATATATATATATATATATATATATATATATATATATATATATATATATATATATATGTATGTGTGTGTGTGTGTGTGTGTGTGTGTATAAAAAATCAATGTGAAAAATATATTCTTATATATTTTCACAATTTATTTTCTATATTTTGACGTTAGGAATATCAATTTTCCCTTATATTGAAAAAAAATTTTTTTCCAAGAGAGAATTTTCGGCTGTAATCATTCGGCCTTCGTCAGTGTACTAAAGAACTGTGGGTGCACGGTGGGAGGTGGGTGGTGGCAGTAGGAGAGAAAAAGGGAAAAAAACAGTGAAATGATGCTCAAGCAGGTGTCTATCTCTATGGTCGAGAAACGCGTTATATAAAATTATAAAATGATAAAATAACAAAATAATAAATAAATGTTGAAAAAAAAGATTTTACAAATGTTGGTAGTCTTACTCC
>OY744547.1:4187987-4190487 GCA_963556195.1 Sepiola atlantica
AAAAGTAAATAAGAAACAGAATTTGCTTTACAAAAATAAAAATAATATAAATATATAAAAGTAAATAAGAAACAGAATTTGCTTTACAAAAATAAAAATAATATAAATATATAAAAGTAAATAAGAAACAGAATTTGCTTTACAAAAATAAAAATAATATAAATATATAAAAGTAAATAAGAAACAGAATTTGCTTTACAAAACTAAAAATAATATAAATATATAAAAGTAAATAAGAAACAGAATTTGCTTTACAAAAATGAAAATAATATAAATATATAAAAGTAAATAAGAAACAGAATTTGCTTTACAAAAATAAAAATAATATAAATATATAAAAGTAAATAAGAAACAGAATTTGCTTTACAAAAATAAAAATAATATAAATATATAAAAGTAAATAAGAAACAGAATTTGCTTTACAAAAATAAAAATAATATAAATATATAAAAGTAAATAAGAAACAGAATTTGCTTTACAAAAATAAAAATAATATAAATATATAAAAGTAAATAAGAAACAGAATTTGCTTTACAAAAATAAAAATAATATAAATATATAAAAGTAAATAAGAAACAGAATTTGCTTTACAAAAATAAAAATAATATAAATATATAAAAGTAAATAAGAAACAGAATTTGCTTTACAAAAATAAAAATAATATAAATATATAAAAGTAAATAAGAAACAGAATTTGCTTTACAAAAATAAAAATAATATAAATATATAAAAGTAAATAAGAAACAGAATTTGCTTTACAAAACTAAAAATAATATAAATATATAAAAGTAAATAAGAAACAAAATTTGCTTTACAAAAATAAAAAAATAATAAAAATATATAAAAGTAAATAAGAAACAGAATTTGCTTTACAAAAATAAAAATAATATAAATATATAAAAGTAAATAAGAAACAGAATTTGCTTTACAAAAATAAAAATAATATAAATATATAAAAGTAAATAAGAAACAGAATTTGCTTTACAAAAATAAAAATAATATAAATTTATAAAAGTAAATAAGAAACAGAATTTGCTTTACAAAAATCAAAATAATATAAATATATAAAAGTAAATAAGAAACAGAATTTGCTTTACAAAAATAAAAATAATATAAATTTATAAAAGTAAATAAGAAACAGAATTTGCTTTACAAAAATAAAAATAATATAAATATATAAAAGTAAATAAGAAACAGAATTTGCTTTACAAAACTAAAAATAATATAAATATATAAAAGTAAATAAGAAACAGAATTTGCTTTACAAAAATAAAAATAATATAAATATATAAAAGTAAATAAGAAACAGAATTTGCTTTACAAAAATAAAAATAATATAAATATATAAAAGTAAAAAAGAAACAGAATTTGCTTTACAAAAATAAAAATAATATAAATATATAAAAGTAAATAAGAAACAGAATTTGCTTTACAAAAATAAAAATAATATAAATATATAAAAGTAAATAAGAAACAGAATTTGCTTTACAAAAATAAAAATAATATAAATATATAAAAGTAAATAAGAAACAGAATTTGCTTTACAAAAATAAAAATAATATAAATATAAAAAGTAAATAAGAAACAGAATTTGCTTTACAAAAATAAAAATAATATAAATATATAAAAGTAAATAAGAAACAGAATTTGCTTTACAAAACTAAAAATAATATAAATATATAAAAGTAAATAAGAAACAGAATTTGCTTTACAAAAATAAAAATAATATAAATATATAAAAGTAAATAAGAAACAGAATTTGCTTTACAAAAATAAAAATAATATAAATATATAAAAGTAAATAAGAAACAGAATTTGCTTTACAAAAATAAAAATAATATAAATATATAAAAGTAAATAAGAAACAGAATTTGCTTTACAAAAATAAAAATAATATAAATATATAAAAGTAAATAAGAAACAGAATTTGCTTTACAAAAATAAAAATAATATAAATATATAAAAGTAAAAAAGAAACAGAATTTGCTTTACAAAAATAAAAATAATATAAATATATAAAAGTAAATAAGAAATATGATGAATACAAAATTAGGTAATTTACACGAGTCATTACTACCAACAATATATGAGTTTCCCTTGATTCTCGCGGTGTTTTCTTTTTGTGGAATTGGTGTGATAATAAGCCTCCGCAGAGTCGAGTAGTCTCCGTGCTGCTTCAGTGATAGTCTGGATAATGCCTTTTCTGTTTCGGTCCTTCCATTCTCTCAGACCCTTCATGACTATATCCTGTGGTACAAACCGCTCTTTTAGTCAGATTAAAGATTCAATAATAATGATGATTTAGATAATAAGATAAATTCGTGTGAATCAGAACGGTACAACTTTGTTGACCGGTTTGATTCTGGTGTTGGCATTCTTGCAGGAGGGACCACGTGAAGGTTGCCAACATCCCTAAGTGAAAGTGGTATTATGGAATCGACTGGATTCGAACATGGCACCTCCAGGTCGTCAGTGCGCGTCGTTATCAACTTGACTACCG
>OY744547.1:4195487-4230487 GCA_963556195.1 Sepiola atlantica
GTATTATTAAAAATAACCGACAAATACTAATCTGGATATTTTCGTATTGATCCCTTCAATTTTCCGGATTAAAGTCTTAATCTCGGATTAAAACTGGCTGATGAAACTGCCGTAATTAACGTTTTGGTCCAGAGTACTTTCTGACCCATCTGGGTCCATCTTCAGTGGAGTAATGTCAAACAGGTAAAGACCTGGAGTGAGATTTATAATTAATTATGGCGGGAAAAGTTTGACAGAATAATAATAAACACTAGTTTATTACAGAATACTCCCTGCATTAAACAATTTAAATTTGAAATAAATTTGTTCATTCGTACATGTTTATCACTCTTATTTCTTCTATCTTTATATATATATATATATAAATATATATATATATATATATATATATATATATATATATATATATATATATATATATATATATATATTCTTTTTATATACATACTTATAAGTTTAAACCTTAAGATAATCGTCAGTGTAGAAGTGATTATTAATATCGGGCGCGGGACTCGAACCCCCGTAACACGAGTCATCTTTATAAGTCAAATTCCGACGCTTTAACCCTCGCAGCCACTATCAACAACCAGATAGATCAGCGAGAGATTAAACATATTAAAGGCAGCCATCAACAGAGTGTTCAACTGCTGAGGAAACATGTATGTAAATAAATAAATAAATAAATATATATATATATATATATATATATATATATATATATATATATATATATATATATACATACATACATACATACATACATACATATATATATATATATATATATGTATGTATTACAGTTGGGGGAACAGGGAGCATATATATATATATATATATATATATATATATATATATATATATATATATATTAAAGAATGAAAGATGAAGATAAAAAATTGCATAAAATTACATAAAATCGATACAAATTTTATTACATCGAAAGTTCAGATGCAAGGAGTTACATTAATCCTTAAACCATGTTTTTTCAAAGATTAATCAATACTGCTACCATTCTCCCTCTTGGCCATTTCTTTCTTTATTCCCAACCTTTTCTGTTTTTTATTCTTCAATTTTTCAAAGTGAAATGGAACTAGGTAATATTTAATCATTATAAATACCAAATTACCGAAATTTATCCTCACGAGTAGAGTTTTATCTTTGAAAAACAATGGTTTAAAGATTAATGTAACTCCTTGCATCTGAACTTTCGATGTAATAAAATTTGTATCAATTTTATGTAATTTTATGCAATTTTTATCTTTATCTTTCCTTCTTTAAAATTGATTGCTCTACTCAACGTATTGAGCTTTACTTTATCACGATAGATCACTCTACGATACTTCACTTATATATCATATATATGTATATATATATATATATATATATATATATATATCTGTATACATTTTTATTTATTAGTCTAAAGATGTTACACTCTATGAAGAGTACAACCAAAACATGTATGCACATATGTAACCAATAATGTTTGTATAAATAAATATTTATACTAAAACCTTCTTTACTTGCTATTGAGCACTTTTATATAAACACTGGAGTTTCAACGGATTTACATCTACAAAGACTAATACAATACATGTACTATATATATATATATATATATATATATATATATATATATAAAATTATTAATGCCAATATATGTATTAGCATAACTATTGGTGCCTTGTTTACTTTGCAGTCTCTTTAAAAGATTCAGCTCGATGATTGTCAATTAGTGACAACAGAGCATATATAAGTCAGGTTCATTTCATATTCAAATGACTATGTTTTTATTTTATCATTGTTATTTTTTCACATTTCAAAAAAACATAACATTTGTTGTTTGGCTTACGACAAATGAAACGGACCGTTTTTTGGAAATGTGAAAAAATAAAAATAAAAATAAAAATAATAAAATAAAAACATGGTTATTAGAATATAAAGTGAGCTTTAATTATATATATATATATGAGCCTGACATATATATATATATATATATATATATATATATATATATATATATATATATATATATATATAAGAAAGACATATATATAACAGGGTGCCTTAAATATAAAGGTATGCGTAATATCCTCATTTCTCCTGTTATTATATATGTGTAAGTATATATATAATTAACGACCACCTGAAAAACCAATCGATAGCCATGCTAAAAAATATTTGAGTGTTGCTGAGTAAAAGGGACAATAAAAAATCCATAGATACATTTTACAATCAGTATTGTTTTTTGGCAGAGTTTTTTTTGCTTACCAATTTTTTTTCTGTTTTTTTTTTTTTGGGGGGGGGGGGTTATAGATTTTTTGGGGGGGTTAGGTAGGGGAGGTGTTATTATCTTAAATTAGCGACCACGTGCAATTACAATTATCAAAAAAGTTTGATTTGATTTATAAATAATTAATCAAACCTTTTTTCATAATTTTAGTCAGCTGCTGCAAGAGATGTTTTGCAATGCTTCAGATGAAGCAGGTTTCATTTTTCGACATGAATTTTCAAGGTCTAATTGAGAATATGACCTGGTGTCACTCGGAAGCTGACACCAATCATCGATGTATTGAACAAGTAATTCAAATGTCAAGACAATGTCAAGGAGAACGTATTTCGTTTCCTCTCTGCGTTAATTTCCACAATTTATCATGAGAAAAAATATGAAATAAAAAATGATAAATTATAACGCACTAGCTGTGTTTAACCTGCGGTGCCCGAGTGCAGATATATTCCTGGGTTGAGGATCAGAGAAAATCATTAGAAAGGTTTACAACTTTAAAAAAATAGTATTTAAAAAAAAAATTTATATATATATATATATATATATATATATATATATATATATATATATATATATATATATAATGGTAATAATCCAGGTTAAAATATCCACAGGGTGGTAATCCAGAGAATTTTAACCGGGTTTGTAAAAAGTGCTCAATATCAAAATAGAGCTTTATATATGATAATTTTTTCATTCACACAGACATGTACAAAATCTGCGACACTGGCATGTCGATGTTATCGACCAACAACTATTATAAACTGAGATCTCATCAGGCAGAGTTAGAATCCGATCTTAACCTCAGATCATATTTGGAGAGAATGAAAAAACCCAGTGTCGCAGATTTTGTACATGTCTGTGTAAATAAAAAAAATTATCATATATATATATATATATATATATATATATATATATATATATATATATATATATATATATATAAGTATAAATTTCTATTCATACAAACATTATTGGTTACATATGTGCAGACATGTTTCGGTTGCACTTTTCCCAGAAAGTCAACCTCATCAGACCATTTCTCTGAAATTCTTGGTCTGATGAGGTTGACTTTCTGGGAAAAGTGCAACCGAAACATGTATGCACATATGTAACCAATAATGTTTGTATGAATAAAAAATTATACTTATAAACAGCTCTACTTGTTATTGAGCACTTTTCATAAACAGTTGAGTTTCTACGGATTTACATTTACAGAAACTAATACAATACATGTATTATATATATATATACATATATATATATATATATATATATATATATATATATATATATAGTAAGTATGTATTTAGTCAACATATTTCCATTTAGGCAAACATTAGTTAATAACACGAAGTGTTTTTTTTCTTGATAAGACTTGTTTTTCTTTTTTTCAATTTTACGAATAGTCCAGAGAAAAAAGTGAATATTGAATGATTTTTTTTAAAATGGAGTGTAAACTCTTATTTAAAAAAAGTGAATATTGAATGAATTGTTTTTTAAAATGGAATGTAAACTCTTATTTTAAAAAAGTGAATATTGAATGATTTTTTTTAAAAATGGAATGTAAACTCTTATTTTAAAAAAGTGAATATTGAATGATTTTTTTTTAAAATGGAATGTAAACTCTTATTTAAAAAAAGTGAATATTGAATGATTTTTTTAAAAAATGGAATGTAAACTCTTATTTAAAAAAAGTGAATATTGAATGTATTTTTTTTTAAATGGAATGTAAACTCTTATTTAAAAAAAAGTGAATATTGAATGATTTTTTTTAATGGAATGTAAACTCTTATTTAAAAAAAGTGAATACTGAATGAATTTTTTTTAAATGGAATGTAAACTCTTATTTAAAAAAAGTGAATATTGAATGAATTTTTTTTTAAATGGAATGTAAACTCTTATTTTAAAAAAGTGAATATTGAATGAATTTTTTTAAATAGAGTGTAAACTCTTATTTAAAAAAAGTGAATATTGAATGAATTTTTTATTAAATGGAATGTAAACTCTTATTTAAAAAAAGTGAATATTGAATTAATTTTTTTTTAAATGGAATGTAAACTCTCATTTTAAGACACTCTAGAAAATGATGTTCCCTTCTTTCATAATGTCCGCTATTTATTTGATTAGTTTCAAATGGAAATGTTGCACACAAGAAAACATAAAACGTTTTTTGTACTTCGCAGAGTTCTACTTGTTTTTCTTTTTATTTCTTTTGTTAACTTATTTTTCCCTACAAGCTTTTTCCACGCAAAAAAAAATGTCTAAGAAAAAAATAACGGCGTAGAAAAGCAATAGGTATATTTTGATAGTAAGCTCTAATCACCTATTGATTTGATTGATTGGGTTTTACGGCATATCAACTTCTTGGTCATTTAATGCCGGAAAATGTTTGTTCATTTTTTCTTTTAATCACCTATTGAGTATTGCTAAAGTTAATACTAATTTCTATATACACAATATATTATATCAACTCATACTGTATGTGTATATACATGAAACATATATATATATATATATATATATATATATATATATATATATATATATATATATATAAAGTGGTGTACTAAAAGCGAACTTTTAGGAAAAGTAAAACATATTGTGAAGAGTATACAGCTCAATATCCAGGATAGAGCAGGTAGAATGAAGAAGAATGGAAAGGAATATATAAATATATAGAATATATAATATATATATATATATATATATATATATATATATATATATGTTTCATGTATATATATATATATATATATATATATATATAGTTTTATGATTTTTAAAGAAACATATATATATATATATATATATATATATATATATATATATAATATTTATAAATAAATATTAAATTATTTATACCTACAGACGCTAGCGTTTCAAGCTTATTGCTCTCATCAGTGCAGGGAAGTAACAATTTCAGACGGTCGGGAGGCGCGAACCCGGTACACAGAGTCAGCCATATCCACTCGGCCCACGGAAACTGTAACGTAATTTAGGGAAATTAAGATCTATATGTACCTAGAAGCGGGCACAGATAGAAGACTAGTCGAGAGTGTTCGACGAACGTATTCGGAACTTTGCATTAGAGCTTTTTGACAGTCTATTTTTAACTTCCCCGAGAGTGCTCAACTTTAATTTCTTAAAGGGGCTTAGTATAATATTTATAAATAAATATTAAATTATATATATATATATATATATATATATATAGTTTTATATTTTTTAAAGTAAATATTAAATATTTTTACCTACAGATATCGATGTTTCATCCTTATGGATGTTAATTCACGTCGGTCGGAAGGCACGAACGCGGTTTTTAAAAATCGCCACTAATTCGGATCTCAGGTGTGTATTTCCCCTCGGCTGGCAAAATTCGCATGACAATTAGGAGGGATTTGAATCTATAAACGCCAAATTGCCGAGCGCCTATATATATATATATATATATATATATATAGAGAGAGAGAGAGAGAGAGAGAGAGAGAGAGAGAGAGAGAGAGAAAGAGAGAGAGAGAGAGAGAGAGAGAAAGAGAGATAGAGATAGAATCAAATATGAAACTAAAAGTAAACTTTTATTAGATAGAACCTATAGTAAAATGGTTTAAGCTCAATCTCCTTTCATTGGACACCTTATCAACGGACAATTACCACCTGGACAAACCCCATATCTTTTTTACACGAACTTATTTTCACTCTCGATGTCTTAATAATATTTTTCAAATGTTGAATTTTGACTTTTCCACTGCCAACTGATTTATCTGTATAATTCCTCTGATGATAAGATTTCGATCTTTGAAAAGCTTTGGCTTAAGGAAAGAATAATAAACATAATTTTATTACAGAATATACCTTGCATTGAACAATCGAAGTTTGAAATAAATCTAGACATTCGTACATGTTTATCACTCTTCTTTCTTTCTTTCTTTACATATATATATATATATATATATATATATATATATATATACATATATATACTTATATATACATATATATTTATACATATATATACTTATATATACATATATATATACATATATATATACTTATATATACATATATATATATATATATATATATATATATACATATATATACTTATAAATACATATATATATACGTATATATACATATATATACGTATATATACCTATATATACGTATATATACGAATATATATATATATACGTATATATACGAATATATATATATATACGAATATATATATATATATATATATACGAATATATATATATATATATATTGTGTACTGTTCGTATATTATATGCAATTAAATATGTCTTTTGCACGGTGATAACCTTTTCGAGTTTTTATTTGTGTGATTTTGAAACAATTATAACAGTTTTTTATACCTTCCCAAACTCGACAAAACCATTCAGAGTTGCGAAGTTTCCTCCAATATATTGTGAAAGTTTTGACACCCGAGTAAAATTCGTTGCGAAAAATTTAACTTTTAATTTTATAATACCGAAGTTCTACAAGTGTCTAACTTCCTCAACAAACGTGAAGTTGACTTCATTGTAATACTAGCAGCAATAGCCGTCGTTGGCTTGTTGGGGGTGGGTGGGTGGTGGAGGAATTGAAGCATGAAAAATTGTATTTAACATCTTTCTTTTCCTCATCTTATCCTCTCTCACTCTTTGCACTTTTATTTCTGGCGACTGAATATCATATTGACAACTGGTTCCACATAATGAATATCATTTTGAAGTGTATACGTTTATTTATTCTTTTTTATATGAACTTTCGTAGGATCAACATTTGAATACATTGCAATACAACCAACAAACACAAACACGAAACAAAACTCATTCTTGGACACAACGCCCACATTTCAGGACTGAGTAGAGAGGTGGCGGTGGTTAAGTGGAGATCTGGGTGTTCCAAGTTCGAATCATATCGGTGCCACAGTAACACTTTCATTTAGGGATGTTGGCAACGTTTTCCTGGTCCTTCCCGTAAGTACCCGATGTCTTTCCAAAAGGATTTCTGACTAGAAAATCATCATGGAAACTAATGCCAACACAAGAATCATCTGATACACACGAAAGAAGGACTGCATAAGGATTTTGTAATACTCAATAAATATTGATTCCACAGACATACAAACTCACCAACATGTTTCCCCTGTCATAACAGCATATCTTTAACATCAATTTTTACATGGTTTTACTTTTTTTCTATATATTATTTTTCTACCAGTCATATCATAGTCATTTGTCATCCTATAATCGTACTGTATTTTATTTTAGTAACGTTCATTTAATTAATCATATTTTATTACTTTTAAATGGTTTTCTCTGCCAAAATGTTTTGACTCCATTACCGTGCAAACAAATTCCTTTATCCCACGGGCAAAATAATACTTCAAAAGCAAAATAATACTTCGAAAGCAAAATAATACTTCAAAAGCAAAATAATACTTCAAAAGCAAAATAATACTTCGAAAGCAAAATAATACTTCAAAAGCAAAATAATACTTCAAAAGCAAAATAATACTTCAAAAACAAAATAATACTTCAAAAGCAAAATAATACTTTGAAAGCAAAATAATACTAACTCAGAAAAGTTTTACATTAAAAATCGAATTTCTTTTCTTATGTCGTCAGTCTTTTCCGAACTCCACCTCCCTTCGATCCCCGAATAAGGTAACAGTTTTTGGTTCCATATCAACTTCACCCCCTTCCTTGAAAATGTCTCTGCATCTCATTGTACATAAGTATCAGGCGTCAGTAATATATTGATCATTATATAAACTAGTCACGTGTGTGTGCTTCGTCATCCCATTGGATCTACCCTATTTCGCTGACGTCACTACTTACTACCAACACGCATATCTTTTAGTACATTGAAGAAAGTCGCTGGAAGCGGCCGAAAATTCTATTTTCCAAATATATTCTGTGTTCCCATACGTCAAAAATAGGAAATACATTTTTGAAATCTATAAACACAGACATACACACATACACACACATGTATATATATATATATATATATATATATATATATATATATATATATATATATACGTTTTTTTTTGTTGATCATTCTTCGCTGTTTGATGTAAATATCTGCCGACTTGGCATTTACAAAGTTAAATTCAACCTAACTTCCAAACAAATTTGTGGTGGCCAACGGGTAATGCTCTTGACTGCAAATCACAGGCGACCGTCGGGAATTAACTTCTTGTGCTGAAAATTGCGTAAGCGTGAAACATCGATGTATGTACGTAATAAATAATTATCATTTATTTATAAAATATTATATATATATATATATATATATATCTGTGTGTGTGTGTGTGTGTGTGTAGAAGGATGAAAAGGAATTAGAAAAGCAAAAGTCAAATCGTATTTCTATTCAGTTGCTCAGAGCAAGGTATATTCCGCAAAAAGGCAATTTATTCAAGTTAAATTTTTCCTTAAGCCAGGCTTTTCAAAGATCAAAATCTTATCATAAGAGTAAGTCGTTGGGATAGATAAGTTGGCAAAGGCCAAGATGTTCAATTTATATTCCAATAACTGTGTTTTTCTATTTCTTTACTTTTTATTTTTATTTCTTCGCATTTTTAAAAAAACATACCATTCATGTGAGATTTATATTTTACGACTCGTGTCTCTTATGGTGTGCCCACCCAAATATTATTATATCTATTATCGGCTCTGCAACACTCCAAGATCATCAGAAAAATCCACAAAGAGGAAAACTTCTCCAAATTGAAAAGTCTTGAACAAAAAAACCTGCACCACACGGTTGGTCATTGTGGGCAAAGACAAAGAAAAAAAACAAAGAAAAAAACGCTTACACATTGAAGAAGTTCATTATGACGCCATGTATATATATATTTACATATATATATATATATATATATATATTTATATCATAGTTAATTAATTAATTTAAAAAACAATTTGTTCTATACAGTTTTATATAATTACTATACAAATTATTGTTTGTGTGCCCAAAATTTAGATATTTACGCACGTTTCTGGCTATAGGTCATCATCAGCATGCTTTCTTGGGCAGGGATCGAACCTTCGATGTTAATATTCGTAGACTAGCGCTCTAACCACTAAACCAGAATGACCTGCCCCATTTGTACACGATACACACACACACACGCATATATATATATATATATATATATAGAGAGAGAGAGAGATAGAGAGAGAGAGAGAGAGAAAGAGATAAAGAGAGAGAGATAGAGAGAGAGAGACAGAGAGAGAGAGACAGACAGAAAGACAGAGAGAACATAGAAAGAAAAAAATCAAATACACATTGCAACTATCATTTATAATTTATTTCGACTTCCCAGTCTCCTCAGAATATGTAACTGACCCGTTAGCATTTTGACGAGATGGAAAGTCGAAATAGATTATAAATGCTGACAGTTGCAATGTGTTTGCGAATTTTATCTTTCTTATATTCTATTCTTGCTCTGTTTTCTACATTGAGCTTTCTTACTCGGATTTTTTACCAAAATTATCTACTTTAATACACTATATATATATATATATATATATATATGCATATATATAAGCACATATATGCATATATATGCATATATATGCTTATATATATTCATATATATATATATATATGTGTGTGTGTATGCATATATATATATAACATTAAATGTCTCTTTTGAACGAGGATAACCTTTTCGAGTTATCATTTGTGTCATTTGTAAACAATTGTAAACAATTTGTAAGTTTTTTTCACGACAAAACCATACAGAGTTGCGATATTACACCACCATATTGCAAAGGCTTTGTCACTCGAGTAAAGTGTTTGTAAAGAAATGAATGCTAATTTCTTATTTTTAATTTAATTATATAGACATTCGATAATTGTACAATTTTCTCAACCAGGCGAAGGTGTATTATATTGTAATACTAGTAACGATAACTACTTAGAAAAACGGACATGTTAAAACTTGGCATTATTATATGGGGCGACAGGGAGCAAGTAGCAACCCTATGTAAACTCAGTGTCCCTAATGATGCTGGCTTAAACAGGGCTAAGAGGGATGAGTAGCAACCCTATGTGAACTCGGTATCCCTAATGATGCTGGCTTAAACAGGGTTGGAAGGGATAAAATAACTAAATACCAATCGTCTTGTGTTGGGCATGAAAAGAAATTGGAATCGTGGGAAGATCTCCACCCTTCCGGTAATCATAAGAGCTACCAGGCCCATGCCAAATTACCACCAAGCGAATATACCCGACGAACCAATTGCAAGACAGATACAAACTATTGCACTTAACGTAACGGTTAGAATCATTAAAAGATCTCTCGGTTGGAGTCTCTAAAAAAGCGAGTAAATATCTGGCATACAGTTGGATGCGTCATCCCCAGAAAAGAAAAGATAAGAGAGAGAAGCTAGAAATATTAGTATGAACATAACAATTACATTAAATAAATATACACCTTTACTTTTTTTTTAACATAGTTCACCCCAAACAAGGCAGGCCGCCACTGTAGACGTAAGGGGCTACTGAGAAAAAGAAAAGGGGAGTAGGTAGGGGGTGGTAAACCTTAATTGGGATCAGCGCAGCGAGGTGTCTGTTTACATTAGTTTTAAATTTCTGCATGTCTGTACTGTTGGGGAAACAAGGGGCAGGGAGGGAGTTCCAGAGGCCAGCAGTACGAGGAAAGAAGCTATTTGAGTAGAAGGCTCTCCGACATACAGTATTACGTACACAGAGTAAAATTCACAAGATTAAAATGGAATAGGTTAGGGTTAGGGTTAGGGTTGGGGTTAGTGTTAGGGTTAGTGTTAGGGTTAGGGTTGGGGTTGGGGTTAGGGCTAGGGCTAGGGTTAGGGTTAGTGTTAGGGTTAGGGTTAGGGTTGGGGTTAGGGTTAGCGTTAGGGTTAGTGTTAGGGTTAGGGTTAGTGTTAGGGTTAGTGTTAGGGTTAGGGTTAGTGTTAGGGTTAGGGTTGGGGTTAGGGTTGGGGTTGGGGTTAGGGTTAGGGTTAGGGTTAGTGTTAGGGTTAGGGTTAGGGTTGGGGTTAGGGTTAGGGTTAGGGTTAGGGTTGGGGTTAGGGTTAGAGTTAGGGTTAGTGTTAGGGTTAGGGTTAGTGTTAGTGTTAGGGTTAGTGTTAGGGTTAGGGTTAGGGTTAGGGTTAGGGTTGGGGTTGGGGTTAGGGTTGGGGTTGGGGTTAGGGTTAGGGTTAGTGTTAGGGTTAGGGTTGGGGTTGGGGTTAGGGTTAGGGTTAGGGTTAGTGTTAGGGTTAGTGTTAGGGTTAGGGTTAGTGTTAGGGTTAGGGTTTGTGTTAGGGTTAGGGTTAGGGTTAGGGTTAGTGTTACGGTTAGGGTTAGGGTTAGGGTTAGGGTTAGTGTTAGGGTTAGGGTTGGGGTTAGGGTTAGGGTTAGGGTTAGGGTTAGGGTTAGTGTTAGGGTTAGGGTTAGTGTTAGGGTTAGTGTTAGTGTTAGGGTTAGGGTTAGGGTTAGGGTTGAAGCATTGCTTATAAATAGAATTCCGGTTTTCTGCATTGCCATCAACCTTCATAAATACCCAAATATTATTCACAAGATCGTTTAGCCAGTCTCTATGAATACAATTAAACATGAAACACTATAGAACAATAATTAATAATATTAAAAATAATACGAAGTAAGTATTTATCTACTTCCCACAAAGTAAGATGTGACACAAGGTCGAAAAGGTGGGGTTTGCTAAGTCAGCACTCTAGAGGAAGAGCACCTATTACCTTTTAAAATTGTCTGGGCAGCCCCGTCGGCATTCCCCGGTAGGGGCGCCTCAGGCAGTAAACAACAAACTTACTCCTCCCCAAAGAGGGGAGACAAAGCCTGGGAGGGTGGACCTCCTAGAACTGCACAGGACAGACTCATAGACCGGCGTAAATCAAGCTCCGAAGGCCAAAACGATACCAGTCTATGGAGTGCAGTATCCATCGGAACAGATACTACACTTTGATCTTGGCCAAAATGCCAAGAAAGTAAAAAGTATATTTTATTTATCTACTCTCCACAAGGTAAGATGTGACACAAGGTCGGGAAAGTGGGATTAGATAAGCCAGCGCTCGAGAGGTGAGCACTCTGGCCATTTAAAAATTGCCAGGGCAGCCCCGTCGGCATTCCCCGGTAGGGGGTCCTCAGGCAGTAAGCAATAAACTTACTCCTCCTCAAAGAGGGGAGGCGAAGCCTGGGAGGGTGGACCTCCTAGAACTGCACAGGACAGACCCATAGACCGGCGTAAATCAAGCTCCGAAGGCCAAGACAATATCAGTCTATGGGGAGCAGTCTCTATCGGAACAGATACTACACTTTGATCTTAGCTAAATGCCAAGAAAGTACAAAGTATATATTGAAATTAATTTGGACTCTTATTTATAGCCGTTATTTGTATCAATTCTTACAAGATGAAAATTGCATTTAAAAACGATTTTTATAATGTATAGTTTACCATGATCGATATTTTATTTTTGATTCGGAAAAAAATATTAAAATGGGAGGAGTTATTACTCTTATGCTAACATCCACTCTTACTGACATCCATGAGCACCGGAAACAAATCTAATTAGAACCTTTTAGAGATACAGAAGCATTTGACACTGTATTTTATTTATGTAACGGAAAATACTTTTTATGTGTACTAACGTCGTGAATCGTTTGGGAAGAATTATATCTAAAAGAAAGTAGTATTTACTATGAGAACAACGTTAGAACGTATAAGAAAACAGTTAAATGTTGCAGAATAATAATAGAGAAACATGCCTTGCTATTATTTCGTGCAGTTATACAACGCTTGTTCTAATTGTTCTTTTTATGATATATATATATATATATATATATATATATATATATATATATATATATATATATATATATATTTGCCTTTCTGGTACCTAAGGTACTAAAGCTTTTTTTTTTTTTTTTAATGCACCTTTAGTTCCTATATAATTTTATTTCTAGCGACCATATCGCAGAATGGTTCTTGCGTGTAGGGTTTAGATAGCATTTTATTATTATTATTATTATTATTATTATTATTATTATTATTATTATTATTATTATTATTATTATTATTATTACTAGTAATACTATTGTTATAAAGAATTTTATTTGATATGCAAATTACCATATCGCACGGTAGTCTTAAGGGTAGTATATTATTATTATTATTATTTTGATTATTATTATTATTATTATTATTATTATTTATTTATTTATATATAAGTAACATTTTAAGCTGAATTATTTCGACACTTGATTGGGGAAATGGTAGTTTGATCTGTACCATTGGAGAGCCATGCATATAACTGTCCTGTTTTTAAATCTCCGAAACAGTTACATGGTAAACAGCTGATGATCCCCGTGTTAATATTAGATGCTTACGTTAAGGTCTCCTGTTTTTGTTTCACTGTTAGATACTTAATCCCCCTTTTTATTTTATTTACCTACTATTATATATTTTATTTATTTATGAATTTTCCAACGAATGTTAAGTCTGCACTATTTTGGATTTAGTTAGTTTCTGTGGAAATTTAAACTGCATTTTCCTTTTTTTTTTGTCTTTTTGTTTAAAATAACTCAAAGCTTCTTTAGACTATATATATATATATATATATATATATATATATATATATATATATATATATATATATATATATTGAAACATCAGTTGGAGATCTTTAATGATTCAAAGCCACCATAACGTTGAGAGATTTAATTTTTTTTCCCTTCTCATTCGTTTCCTTCAACTGAAATAAGTTTTATTTATTTATTTTTTTTTTTTTTTCTCCCCCCTTCATTTCTCATTCGACTTTTAGTTTTTAATTTACCATTCTGACGTTTCCTCTCAGAGGGTCAGACGACAAGGCCTTAAGGTAATTTTAACAATTTTCCTTTTTTTTCTCCCCCACTCGTCTGTTTCATTGATTTTAATAATGGTTCCTCTAAAATTAATCCTACCATTCTGTTGTACACGTAATTTACTTATATATATATATATATATATATATATATATATATATATATATTAGCATCTCTTCGCTTTTTGTCAGATTGGCGCCACCGACAGCAACTGCATTTGCGTTTCGAAAAAAACATTGAATAATTTGATCTTTTCTTTCCGTTGGTTTCCGCCATTTCCACGATAAACCGAAGAAGTAGAACGCTTTAAACCCCGTTTGAAGTGGATCTCTATTTATCGATGAAGATTAAAGATCTCACGAGAATGAACAAGAATCACGACACATCTGATGATAAAAACAAACTATTTTAGTTTCGCTGTAGAGTAGCGAGGCAACGAAGTAACATGGCGTCCCAAAAGTTCTGTGCGTGTTGAACGAGAACACCATAAAAAAACATGAAATATCAAAGAACAATACCCGAAAACAAAGTTTGTCTACAATATGTAAACGGCTGGTCTGAAAAATCCAGAAGATAGATACTCAATATCACTTCAGGACATTATCTAGGAGCAATTCAACTCTCAGACAATCGGTCGTTTGAGTCAGGCTTACGACAGAACATACCATTCCTAGTAAATGTTAATGAATATACAAATGTGTGGCATGCTTAGAATGGCGAGTTATTCGAGAAGGGACATAATACGTGGAGATATAAAATCGAGAAGAGCTGACTACACATTGAAAGAAAATGGAAACCTGCCTCTTGTGATACGGCGTTAAAATCATAAACATGGAAGAACGGTTGAGACGAAGACGTCTTAAAGAAGCAGAGCATATGTTAGGTGACAAGTAGACCTATTGTAGAATTGAATACAATATAAGGACCAATAAACATAAATATAAGATTAAGAGGAGACATTAAAATATGAGTAAATATATATATATATTTATATATATATATATATATATATATATATATATATATATATATATATATATATATATATATATATATATATATATAAAAATGTAGAAGGATGAAAAGGAATTAGAAAAGCAAAAGTCAAATCTTTCTTCAATTCAGTTGCTCATAGCAAGGTATATTCCGCAAAAGGCAATTTATTCAAGTTAAATTTTTCTTTAAGCCAGGCTTTTCAAAGATCAAAATCTTATCATCAGAGGAAGTCGCTGGGATAGATAAGTTGGCAAAGGCCAAAATTCAAAATTTGAGAAAGTAAAATAAAAATTGTAGGGAAAAAAACACAAGGCAAAACTCTGCCCGAGTGCAAGCAAATGTCCGATTGCAAAAAAGTCCGGTATCAAAAAGTTCAGCGGAGAAAGTGAAATGTAGATAGGTAGGTCGTTAAAAGGCGCGAGAAGTGACAAGAGAGGATTCAAAGTTGAATTCCAAAAAAACACATCTTCAGGTGCGGCGAAGATAGGTAGAATCCAGAGGGTAAAAGGTCCAATAAAAGGTACGTTCGTGGATGTAACAAGGCTCAGTAAACATTTCTATCTGCTCTATCCTGGATATTGAGCTGTATACTTTTCACAATAGGTTTTACCTTTCCTAAAAGTTCGCTTTTAGTTCACCACTTTATGTATATATATATATATATATATATATATATATATATATATATATATATATATATATATATATATATATATATATATATGTAAATTATAACTAAAAGGTAAACTTTTAGAGAGTTGGACCTATTGTGAAATAAGGAAAGCTCAATATACTGGATAGAGTTTTCTGTCTCTTATCTGTATTTAATCTACTTACTCCCCTTGGGAATATAACTTAACTCAGTTGACCAGCACTTGGCTTTTCGTGTGTGGCCAATTTGAAATCTACTTTCCACCTTTCTTTCTGCCTAAATATCATTTTGATTTGAATCCCTTAACCCCCCCACCTGTTAGATTACATTCTACTTCCGATCGTTTTTCGCTTTTTCTCTCTCCTTTTCTTTTTTCTTTTTCTTCTCTTGTCTTTCTTTATTTATACAATTCCCAAATAATTTTGATACATTACGACGATTCGTTTTTGACTCCATTGGAGCTTTTGCCTTGGAATACGCTTAACTGAAAACAGGAAGAATATTGTTTTCCTTGAAATGGCCGTTTTTATTTGATTCCTCTCCGTGGACAACAGACCTGAGTGAAATCGCCGTCGTTGGACTTTTATGCAGATTCCTCCGGATTTACCAATATTTCTGAGCCCTACGTTTTTTGGATTTCGTTATTGGTGATTCCCATGCCCGTTTGAACCTTTTGGAAACATTTTTTAAAGAAGTTTTTTTGAATTTCTTTAATTTTGAATTTTTAATTTAAAAAAAAAACTTTTTCAAATTTGGAACTTTGACAGTCCTACCCTGTCAACTTATCAATCATAATTTTTCCTCTGATGATAAGATTTTAATCTTTGAAAAGCCTGGTTTAAGGAAAGAAAGAGATGAAAAATAAATGTTTTTATTAACTAAACTACTCCTTGTTTTGAACAACTGAAAATACCGATTTGCTTCCATTTGCAGGTCTTACTAATTTTCATTGACGTACTATATATTTATATATATATATATATATATATATATATATATATATATATATATATATATATATATATATATAAATAAGATTAAGATGAGACATTAAAATATGAGTAAATATATATATATATATATATATATATATATATATATATATATATATATAAAGTTAATAAAACAAAAGATATAAGAGGAAACTAATATCTTTACTTAGTAAACATCCGGATAAAACTGAAGCTCAATATACGGGATAGAGCATGAATAGCACTAGATAAAGTGAAAGAATAAAATCAGGTGCGAATCAGATTTTATTAGCATTCAATGTTTAAGCAAAGTACGTTAAAGTCCTTAACTCATGGATTTTCAAAGACAATCTTCTACTCAGAAGACCATTATCGCAATGACATTACTGCAAGTAATAAAATTAAACTTTTGAAATATATAAAAATAATTTACATAAAAATACATAAAAGTATATAAAACATCAAATATATCGGCCCAGAACATACTTTTTTGCTAAACTTATACAGGCATCCAAGTATATATATATATATATATATATATATATATATATATATATATATATATATATATATATATCTTTGTGAGTTTTTATAAAAGTATATATTTTAGTATATACTCCTTATAATATTCGAAAATGTTTCAAATTGCAAGCTCAATGAAGTTGTATTAGAAACTTCAGAGCATATATATTTATAGTTGCATTCCAATGAGCATAGGAAAAATCAATTCGAAACCATAAGTTTCATTTATTCTTACAAAGTATGTCTTTTTCGTCTCACAAACAAAAAAATGTTATTTATATTTTTGAAATTTAATACCTATTCTATATATATATATATATATATATATATACACACACAATTGTATATCAATAAATTGTAATATCCTTTACAAAAAACAAGTTTAGCTCCCCAAATTCATACTCGTGTTGTTCACATTGATAAATAGCCCAACGTGAAAAGCGTTTATTAAAGATCAGTCAATGACCGTCTCCTGGTGGGCGAAGGTTCAATTCTTACTGAAGGCGATAATAACAAATAATTATGTACCAATTAATATAACAATTCACATAAAACTTTACACTTTCATCCGGTCATTCTTAACGGAACGATACAAATCTGCGCCCATCGATAAAATAAATGGTCCTGTTCAAAATCCCATATAGGTTCCATCAGTAATCGGGTATGCCAATTTCCATCTTTAAAAAAAACGATTGTTCCTTGATATTTGTTAAAGAGATTTTCACTTCGAAATATTAAACAAAAACTAGTTCATACCTGCTCTTTGAGCAGTGTGGCTATAGGAACTGGGTATGGCAATTTCCATCTTTACCTAGATGATATCACTGTATATAACGCGTACTGCGTGCCCATCATGCTCTACAATAGCAACAGCTGGGCAATAACAAAAGTCATGCTTGACAAGCTGGATGCGTGCCACCGCAGACACCTCCGTTCCATTAGAGGTCACTGCTGGCCGAAAAAAACTTATCAGCAACAAGGCACTATACGAGCTGGGCAACAAAAAAACCCTCTCCACAAAGGTCGCTGAACAAAGATGGTCTATGTTCGGCCATGTCTTACCAATGGAGCCTGACACTCCCGCACAGAGGGCACTTTGCCGTTACTGGCTCGCAAGCCTACCAACCGCGACTAGGACGGCACTGCACAAATCTGCTGGGCACACAACGTGCTGACCTCAACCAGGCGGGACTAAAACCACTACGTACAGCGAAACAACTTCATTGCCTACGACAACTTGCGCATGATAAGGCCAAATGGCCTGGGACTAGCATGAAGGACGTATTGCAGCTACGGGATGTCATTTGACTACGGTAGCCGGAGAGCACAGTTTTAATAATAATAAAAAATACCTTGTACAAAGAAAGTCATTTGTGAATTTCCGTGGAAAATATACGCTACTTACTATAAATCTCAATACGTAAATACATCAACTGCGCTGATGTATTTACGTATTGAGACTTTGGAGGGAGTGGGCAAAACATATTAGAAATTATGTTTTTTACAAAAATAATATATTTTTTAATAATGCTGAATACCTTTTATGTCTATTTTGAGCGGATTATCACAAAAAGGTCACTTAGTTAAAAAAATATTTATGTAATGGTGTGTTAGTTTATTTTCGTAAATATATAAAACGCGTATCCAGTAGATTGAAATCTTTTTTAATTATGTAAGATTCAAAACTCGTAAAAATTGTTGCCTTAGAAATATGTCGTCTGCCTATTTCTTTTTGTACACCAATCACGTGTTTCTTTTTGTCAACCAATCACGTGTTTCTTTTTGTCAACCAATCATGTGTTTCTTTTTTGTCAACCAATCACGTTTTTCTTTTTGTCAACCAATCACGTTTTTCTTTTTGTCAACCAATCACGTGTTTCTTTTTGTCAACCAATCACGTCTTTCTTTTTGTCAACCAATCACGTGTTTTTTTTTTGTCAACCAATCACGTGTTTCTTTTTGTCAACCAATCACGTGTTTCTTTTTGTCAACCAATCACGTGTTTCTTTTTGTCAACCAATCACGTGTTTCTTTTTGTCAACCAATCACGTGTTTCTTTTTGTCAACCAATCACATGTTTCTGTTTGTCAACCAATCACGTGTTTCTTTTTGTCAACCAATCACGTGTTTCTTTTTGTCAACCAATCACGTGTTTCTATTTATCAACCAATCACGTGTTTCTTTTTGTCAACCAATCACGTGTTTCTATTTATCAACCAATCACGTGTTTCTTTTTTGTCAACCAATCACGTGTTTCTTTTTGTCAACCAATCACGTGTTTCTTTTTGTCAACCAATCACGTGTTTCTTTTTGCCAACCAATCACGTGTTTCTTTTTGTCAACCAATCACATGTTTTCTTTTTGTCAACCAATCACGGTTTTTCTTTTTGTCAACCAATCACATGTTTCTTTTTTGTCAACCAATCACGTGTTTCTTTTCGTCAACCAATCACGTGTTTATTTTTGTCAACCAATCACGGTTTTTCTTTTTGTCAACCAATCACGGTTTTTCTTTTTGTCAACCAATCACGTTTCTTTTTTGTCAACCAATCACGTGTTTCTTTTCGTCAACCAATCACATGTTTTCTTTTTGTCAACCAATCACGGTTTTTCTTTTTGTCAACCAATCACGTGTTTCTTTTCGTCAACCAATCACATGTTTCTTTTTTGTCAACCAATCACGTGTTTCTTTTCGTCAACCAATCACGTGTTTATTTTTGTCAACCAATCATATGTTTCTATTTGCGTACTCCAAAAAAACCGAAACATTATTAATACAATAAAGATAAATAGATGCAATTTTGTGCACACAATTCGAGTTAATTATTGCATATTTAATCAAACTAAGAATGAATTACAATACAGTTTGTGCTGAGTAAACGATGCATAATAAAACAAATATGTAATCATTTCTCTCCCGAAAAATTAGGTTACATAATAATCCATCATCTGATTCCGTTTTTTTTTTACCGGAAATAATCACTGTCCACATTGGATATCATTACGTTCTTGTGCCACAGGATCTATATCTGTAAACATTTATTTGTTTAATTAAAAATATACAAAAAGATTATTAATCTTTATTTTGTTGAAACATTAAAAAAAATAAATAAAAATGTAATACAAAAATAAGATTAACACCCGGCAGACAGTTCTGCTGGCATCAAGTCGTGATCATTTTCTGATCGTTAGCTATTTAAAATCTCATTCAAAAGGATTCGATATATTACGTCTTATGAAACCAATAATCCTCGTCGATCGATATTGTTAATTACTCCCCCTTCCCCCGAGATTTGATTAGATTTTGATCAGGTTTCAGCCATCGGCGAAGCGTGGCCAATTACGTACTAGTTCTCGATTAGCCGCATCACGGCGCTGTAGTCACAGTAAGAACAAAGATGGCGACAATGTACTGCTCGGCTGATTCAATGAAACATGATGCACTTAATTGACCGTTTAAATCAGACGATATTATTAATGCTTGTTAACTATTTCATACTTTTGTTAATCGTAAAGACTTGTAGAAATCTCATTCTATAATTTAAATGTGGTCCGTTTTTGTTGTTTTTTTGAGATGTGGATTGATTTCTGTCGTGTGAAATATTCGGGCTGCTATTCTCATCTTGGTTATAATTTTCAGAAGGTTTTGGCCGATGTAACAACCCATCTGCTATAGGTGAATGTTTTAAAGCTAGGTAGCCTAATAGACGAATTCAAAAAAAATAAAATTAAAAAAACATATATATATTTAAGAATATTAATTTTGAATAAATAATATTAAATTATTTTTACCTACTAGCGTTTCAAGCTTTCGTTCTTATCAGACAGGCACACGGTTCGAACCCCTGCCACAGAATCAACCTAGACTCCGTAAACAAGAGAGAGTGAGAAATAGAGAGAGGGAGGGAGACATATATACATACATACATACATACATACATAGATACATACATGCATGCATACATACATACATACGTACAGACATACATACGTACATACATACATGCATACATACGTACATACATACATACATACATACATACATGCATGCATACATACATGCATACATACATACATACATACACACATACATACATACATACATACATACAGACAGACAGACAGACAGAACGACAGACAGACACATACATACATACATACACACAGAAAGACAGACACATACATACATACAGACAGACAGACAGACAGACACAGACAGACAGACAGACGGACACATACATACAGACAGACAGACACATACATACAGACAGACAAATACATACATACATACAGATAGACAGACAGACAGACAGACAGACAGACGGACACATACATACAGACAGACAGACACATACATACATACATACATACATACAGACAGACACATACATACACACATACATACAAACAGACAGACAGCCACATACATACATACATAGAGACAGACAGACAGACAGACAGACACATACATACATACACACAGACACACAGACACACAGACACACAGACAGACACATACATACATACACATACATACATACATACAGACAGACAGACACATACATACATACAGACAGACAGACAGACACATACATACATACAGACAGACAGACACATACACACACATACATACATACAGACACATACATATATGCAGACATACATACATACAGACAGACAGACACATATATACATACAGACAGACAGACACATATATACATACAGACAGACAGACACATACATACATACAGACAGACATACATACATGCATACATACATACATACAGACAGACAGACAGACAGATATACACATACACACACATACATAGAGACAGACAGACATACAGACACATACATACAGACAGACATACAGACATACAGACATACATACATACACATACATACATACATACATACATACACATACATACATACATACATACATACAGACAGACAGACAGACAGACAGCCAGACAGACACATACATACAGACATACAGACAAACATACATACATACAGACATACATACAGAGACGGAAAAAGAGAGCAGAGAGACGGAGAGTACTATTTTATTTTATTCGTGGACGGCTCTGTAAACATCTGCTTTGTCTGCCTTTGCTTTTAAGTACTTACAATCTATTCAATTTGCTTATTTCGTCCTTTTACATATTTTCTGGCTGCAAATAATTCTATTTATTTTGCACAATGAACATTTTCAACATTATCGGACAAATAATTATTGAATTATCAACATAATTTTGAGAACAATTCATATAATATGGTAGAAGTCAACCCAGAAAATACTTTGGCCCAACCTTTCATTGGCAGGCGAGTATATGCAGTCTCAGTATCGCATGATCGCATCGACACACGCCGGGGTTCTCGTTCGATGTCGAGCCTGCTCACTACCCGATGAGTAACCATTTGGGAAACCGATGCACTGTATGCATGAGGGCAGCGACATCTCTTTGAGAAGAAAATGCAAATATAATCGTCATCTCCCTGACCGAGATATACATGCGACTGGAGCCGGAAGTCGTCAGGTGACGCGTATTAAAACTGGCCATATCTGCCACCTTTTTGTATTCCTTTTTTTTAGTTGAATAAAGCCTGTTTCCAAGTAACACATGTTATTTTTATTACAATTAATTCAACTAAAAAAGGAATACAAAAACGTGGCAGATATGGCCAGTTTTAATATGCGTCACCTGACGACTTCCGGCTCCGGGAGCACGTATGGAAGCCCATACGAATGTAATATAACATTCTGCCTTGCTAGAAAGTAAAAAAGATACTGTCTTCGATAATTTAAGTTTTGCCTTTTGCACGTGTTTTTTTTTTATTACAACCGGTTTGATTTTATTGTCGGCATTTTTGCAGGAGGGACCACGTAATGGTTGCCAACATCCCCAAGCGAAAGTTGTATTATGGAATCGGCTGGATTCAAACTTAGCACACCCCGAACGACAGTCCGTGTCATTATCCACTTAACCACCGTCATCTCCTTATAATTGTACTAATATAGAAATCAGTGTATTCTTTATTGTTACTATATATATATATATATATATATATATATATATATATATATATATATATATATATATATATAAATACGTTACTGATGAGTATTGATTTACTCCTCTCCAGGAGTTTGGCACAAGGCCAGTTTTTATCTTACTCCCACAAGTAAGATGTGACCCAAGGTCGGGTCGGGAAAGTGGGGTTTAAAAATTGCCTGGGCAGCCCCGTCGGCATTCCCCGGCAGGGGCGCCTCAGGCAGTAAGCAATAAACCTACTCCTCCCCAAAGAGGGGAGGCAAAGCCTGGGAGGGTGGACCTCCTAGAACTGCACAGGACAGACCCATAGACCGGCGTAAATCAAGACCCGAAGGCCAAGACATTACCAGTCTATGGGGTGCAGCATCCATCGGAACAGATACTACACTTTGATCTTAGCCAAAAGGCCAAGTTTTAGAGTAGATTCTGATGAGTAAGGTAATCAAATAAGATTATTTTCTTCGCACTTGTCTGAATACGGCCAAAGGCATAAATAAATGACGGCGGACTTTTCCGGGGAAACAGAATGCCGAAATGCTTGACATAAGCTGTTATACACCGAGTAGAAGACACGAAACGAACTAAAAACCAAAATAAAAGAACACAGCCCTGGCATAGACTGACAATAATAAACCATACGACGCTAAGCCACAAATATAGAAACTCGAATTCTTAAGTATGTTTCAAATTCATGCATGTAAAAAGCAATGACGGACAACATCTGGCAGGAATAATGGTATAATGAGAAATTACCCAATGCTATTTTATATGTTAACTCCTATTATTCATAACTATGGTGACACTCACCTAAATATTCTGATATAATGTCGGGCACAGATTTACAGATGCACAAATAACTTCATATAAATTGATGACTTAAAGATACGGTGCATGAAAGAAAGGGCGTATAAAGACTAATAAGCAGGAGTTAATATTCTAGATGGAATCTGAGATGTGCACTACACGAGAAAAAGAAGGGAGAAAACGAAACAACAGAAGTAGAATGGAGGTTAACTGATCTCAATTATAATTAAAGTTATTGTAAACTGCACTGGTAAGTTTATCCGACTTCAACATTTAATCGACAGACGACGTCGTATATTCGAATGAAAATAAGGATATAATAAGGAATTACGTAATGATATTGTATATCTTAATTCATGACACTCGCATGCATATTCAGATGCGATGTCAGATTTAGAGACACAAAGAAAACCTCATATGAATTGATGACTTCAAGATATTGTGCATGAAACAAAAGAGATTAGGATTTGGGTTAGGGTAACGGTTAGTGTTATGGTTAGGGTTAGGGTTAGAGTTTAGGTTAGGGTAAGGGTAAGGGTAAGGGTAAGGGTAAGGGTTAGGGTTAGGGTAAGGGTTAGGGTTAGGGTTAGGGTAAGGGTTAGGGTAAGGGTTAGGGTTAGGGTTAGGGTTAGGGGTTAGGGTTAGGGTTAGGGTAGGGTTAGAGTTTAGGTTAGGGTTAGGGTTAGGGTAAGGGTAAGGGTAAGGGTTAGGTTTAGGGTTAGAGTTAGGGTTAGGGTAAGGGTTAGGGTAAGGGTTAGGGTTAGGGTTAGGGTTAGGGTTAGGGTTAGGGTTAGGGTTAGAGTTTAGGTTAGGGTTAGGGTTAGGGTTAGGGTTAGGGTATGGGTAAGGGTTAGTGTTAGGGTTAGTGTTAGGGTTAGGGCTAGCGTTAAGGTTAGGGTTAGGGTTAGGGTAAGATGTGCATAAAACCAAGGAGGTTGAAGCAATTATAAGCATGAGTTAAGATTCTAGTTGGACTTATATGAATAGAATTCGCGATATAAAAATGTGCACTACACGAAGCAAAGAAGGGAAAAAACGAAACAACGGTAGTAAAATGGAGGTTAATCGGTCTCAATTATAATTAAATTTATTGTAAGCTGCAATATAAAGTTTAATGACTTCAACAGTTCATCGACAGACGACGTCGTATACTCAAATGGAAATAGCAGTTATTCGACTGCATTGAACAGATGCGCATTCAGTCTTTATAAAGTGCGACATGTGACTAAGGTCGATTTACCATATCGTTGTGTTTCTACGCTAGAGCTTCGGATTGGCTAGAGATCAAATCACTTCCGTTCATTTACGTCAAAGGAAAGTAGTGCATAATATAATTCGTATATTAGTGACTGTTCTTGGCCTTTTGGCTAAGATCAAAGTGTAGTATCTGTTCCGATGGATACTGCACCCCATAGACTGGTATTGTCTTGGCCTTCGGGGCTTGATTTACGCCGGTCTATGGGTCTGTCCTGTGCAGTTCTGGGAGGTCCACCCTCCCAGGCTTCGCCTCCCCTCTTTGGGGAGGAGTAAGTTTAATGCTTACTGCCTGAGGCACCCCTACCGGGTAATGCCGACGGGGCTGCCCAGGCAATTTTTAAACCCCACTTCACGACCCGACCTTGGGTCATATCTTACTTGTGGGAGTAAGATAAAAACTGGCCTTGTGCCTAACTCCTGGAGAGGAGTGAATCAATACACACGATATGGTTACTTATTGGATAATTAAAACAGCGTCAATTGCAAATAACTGAGCATTATGGACACATGAAATGAATTACTATGTAGAAAGTTTAATTGCTGAATCATAATGTTGACCGACATTGTGTCAAAAGGAACAGTAGAAGGAAGGGGATTGGGATGGTGGAATTAACGGACTAGAGATATACATGACACAGAATATCGATTACCTGATTTCCGTCGCTAAAACAGCGGCAAAATAAATAATACAGAGAAAACGTGGGTGCTTGTATAATAAAAAGCCGAAAATAAGATTTTTTTTGTCTTTTAATGTTGGAGAGGTAAATAAGAGGCAGGTAACTCTTCACAACAGCTCTAGCTTCCGAACAATATTTTTCTAACCCTAAACTCTACCCCCTTAAACCCTAACCCTAAACCCTAACTCTAACATGTCTAATCGACGTTCTCCTTGCACAGTAGCCACATGTGCAACGCCAATTGAAGCCATCAGTTTTGATTACTGGAAAATCGTTTTTAAAATTCGTTGTAAGAGTTACCTGCCCTTTATTTACCTCTCCAACACTAAAAGACAAAAAAACTTTTGTTCGGCTTTTTATTATACAAGCACCAAAAAGTGAAACTGGAAATAATAAGAGAATAAAAATGGGGAGAGAAAGCACCCGCACGGATTATTTAAATGACGGACTATTTAAATGACGGACTATTTAAATGACAGACAAAGAAACTTCGCCCTGGAAAACGTGGATATGTCTACAAAAAAATGTCACTTTGAAAAGAGAAACGGAATTGCTTTCCAGAGTCGCAGCGCGATCAGGAACAAAGTACACAAAAGCCAAGATAGACACGACAAAGGAAATCAGCGAATGTCGTCTCTCTGGTCAAATAGACAAAATAGACATCATGCGTTAAAGCCACCAGGTGACCGAAAAGGAAGACATAATTAGATATGACTTCGTTGGGAAGGCAACTCACCGTCGACTGTATACACGACTAAAGCTTGAACACGAACACACACACCCTAACCCTAACCTTAACCCTAACCCTAACCCTAACCCTAACGCACACACACAGATAGTATGAGCACAAATCAGAACCAGTGCAGGAAAATAGAATGCATTAAATCCTTTGTACTTTGGAATACAAACAGACAAGCCCATCCAAGCAAATAGACTTGAGTCAACAGGAAGGAAAACGTTTGACGAATAGATTTCGACGTTCTAGCTGATTACAGAGTCAAGCTGAAGGAAGCTGAAGGACCTTAAGTTAAACATAGAGAACATGGCCGAATGCTGCAAGGGATATTTATCATGAAACCCCCTGTAATGCCAATAATTATGAGAGCATTATGAACTGTTTAGGTAAACATGTGAACACAACTGGGGGGGGGGGGGTACGAATAACAGGAGAAAGAGCTGAACCGATAATTACGGTTAACATATTAAGATATAATTCTGGAGTTGCAAACCGGAAGTAGGAATATTGAAAGCAAATAGAAACGGGGTAACATAGAGCAGATTAAGACGAATGCTTGAGGGTTTACTTTGTTAAATATATAATGAAATTAATGCCGACGGGGCTGCCCAGGCAATTTTTAATGGCCAGAGTGCTCACTTTCTCGGGCGCTGGCTTTTAAAACCCCACTTTCCCGACCCGACCTTGGGTCACATCTGCAAAATCGAAAACAAAAAATAATTTCCCTCCCTTCTTCTTACCTCTCTCTCTCCCTTCCCCCATTTCACTCAACCAAACATGATGAACAAATATTTGCATATATGAAGAATTTGAAGTATAAAGACTTTCACGAAAAAGACCAAATTAAGCATTAAATAATCTGAAAAGGGTTGATGTGCCGTAAAACAAAACAACCAAACCAGACACGATAGATGAATACGTGAAAAAAAAAGAACTTGAAGTATTAAGATTTTCACGAAAATGATCAAATTAAGCATTAAATAACCCGAAAAGGGTTGATATGCCGTAAAACAAGACAACCAAACGAAACACCATAAATAAATACATTAAGATATAAAGAACTTGAACCATAAAACTTTCACCATAATGAGAAGATTTGGCGTTAAATAACCAGATATATGTTGATATGCCATAAAACAAAACAACCAAAGAAAGCAACCTGTAAGGAGGGAATGGGTACACGATTTCATTTCGGATATAGCATTGCGAGTTTGCGTGTTATAGTCTTACTGTTTTGTTAGTGAGAGCATGCGTGTATGCACTTGCACAGGCGTTCGTTTACCAGCGTGTATCTGCTGTCGCTATGTTCAGCATTCGTTTGTGTCTCTCGTCGTCTTTGTGCGACTATCCTGAGGCTTTTCGATCCCAAAGGACCTGCGCTGGATTGTGACAGGCGTACGTGTGTTGCATCTGAGAGAAAATAATCCAGAAAAGAAAGAAAGAAAAAAAAACGCTGTGTTTGGGTTTTTATACTGCGCGCGAGTTATGAAATTTATATCTCTTCTACTGTGATTGGTAGAAAGTAAATGATTAGTTGATATTTGGTCTAATCGAGAGTCGATACGTAAAAACAACTTTCGCTGCTGCTACTTATTCTTATAAACCTATGATATCCTTATAAACCTATGATACCATTATGATATCCTTATAAACCTATGATATCCTTATGATATCTGTATAAACCTATGATATCCTTATAAACTTATGATATCCTTATGATATCTGTATAAACCTATGATATTCTTATAAACCTATGATATCCTTATGATATCCTTATAAACCTATGATATCCTTATGATATCCTTATAAACCTATGATATCCTTATAAACCTATGATATCCTTATGATATTCTTATAAACCTATGATATCCTTATAAACCTATGATATCCTTATAAACCTATGGTATCCTTATAAACCTATGATATCCTTATGATATCCTTATAAACCTATGATATCCTTATGATATCCTTATAAACCTATGATATCCTTATAAACCTATGGTATCCTTATAAACCTATGATATCCTTATGATATCCTTATAAACCAATGATATCCTTATGATATCCTTATAAACATATGATATCCTTATTAACCTATGATATCCTTATAAACCTATGATATCCTTATGATATCCTTATAAACCTATGATACCATTATGATATTCTTATAAACCTATGATATCTTTATGATATCCTTATAAACCTATATCCTTATAAACCTATGATATCCTTATTATATCCTTATACACCTATGATATTCTTATAAATCTATGATATCCTTATGATATCCTTATAAACCTATGATATCCTTATGATATTCTTATAAACCTATGATATCTTTATGATATCCTTATAAACCTATATCCTTATAAACCTATGATATCCTTATTATATCTTTATAAACCTATGATATTCTTATAAACCTATGATATCCTTATTATATCCTTATAAACCTATGATATCCTTATAAACCTATGATATCCTTATGATATCCTTATAAACCTTTGATATCTTTATGATATCCTTATAAACCTATGATATCCTTATAAACCTATGATATCCTTATGATATCCTTCTTTACGTACGAGTCGCGTTCATGTAAAGTGTTTGTCACGTGTGTCTGATTAGGTGACCCCATCCGAGTGTGAGTACTTCAGCTAATGAACAAATACATTTCCACATTTTTCCGATAAGCTGAATCGATCTGCTTATTGATGAGCTGTTCAAAATATAAATCGACTGTCGATTTCGATCTCGTGTTGCTGTTTTATTTTGTGTATTCTTTGTTTTTTTATTATTTAATCCGTTATTTTATTTCATGTAATCAGGAAGAGTAGTTTTCCGAACTAAACGCTATTGAAATCGAACAGAACCAAACAACGACCGAAGAAGGTGAATCGAAAGAGAGACAGTTACGGAGAAAGTGTCAAAACTGATGAATGCCAATCACTCATACTTCCAACGTGTGTCTCTCAGAATGTAATCCGCTTGTCGATCAGTGACTCCAACTGTTAGTTGCTACCGTTTCGCTTTAACAACACCTTTCAATCAAATCTCTATCGATACATGCATTTGTACTTAAACAGCCACATCAAAATGCCGGTTGCCAATTAAAGAACAAATCTATTTATTTATTTAAAACCTCGATTGTACCAACATACAGAAATTTAAATGCAATGTGAACTGAACTAATGCTGCAACACTTCCCATCCTGTCCTCCCCTTTAAATTTGATTATCCATGTATTTGCTTCTTGACCTTTCACTCTATGTTCATTCAACCATCCTCTGAAGCATTTAATACGTATACTATACAGACATTACATAGGAAAAGTAATTAGGCTAGTTATTTATATATAAAATAAGAAACAATTATAATACTTCTATGTAATAATAAAAATAATAATAGTAAAAAAAACTGATTCTCAAATGTTTATATATTTTTTATTTAAATAGTGAAGTGTTTTATACCTACAAACGACGTCGTTTCGGGTTTTCCACACTCATCAGAACAGGAGTGGCGGTTGCAATATATATATATATATATATATATATATATATATATATATATATATATATATATATATATATATATATGATTATTTTTATTTACACGGACATGTACAAAATCTGCGACACTGGAATGTCGATGTTATCGATCGACAGCTGTTATGAACTGAGATCTTATCAGGAAGAGTTAAATTCCGATCTTAACCTTAGATCAGATTTGGAAATATATACATATATATATATTTATATATATATATATATATATATATATATATAATATGTATTTATTAATTCATATATATATATATATATATATATATATATATATATTTATTTATTTATAGTAAGCTACGAAAATATATTTATGGCAATTAATATCCACAGAGAGGCCCGCGTTTAATCCCCGGGGGGATCTTCAGGCGAAAATGCATGGAGTTATTTTTGCCGGGCGTTTTTATATACACGGCTAGCTAGTTAAATATGAAATATATTTTCATAGCTTACTACCTAGCTCTACTTACGTATCGAGCACTGTTGAAGTAAATAGTGAAAATTGATACATAACAAATTATATCTCCTTATAAAATTTTATGTGGATACATGAAATATATATATATATATATATATATATATATATATAAGGACGAAACGTATACGTACATAGATAATAAACAATAACAAATATTTATATTTGAAGCTCCTCGTAAAAAAGTAGAGCACTGTACATGGTAGTACTAACACAGCATGACGTCACTTGCTTTATATGCATCATTCCTTCCCTTATAGAAGTAGAATGCCTGTACATCACCGCTTTAACTGTGTTTAAATTATCATTGTTTATAAGCTATTCAGAATTGGTCAATCGGTTAGCGACGTTGGATTTGGGTTGAAAAATACTTGTAATCCAGGGTTTCGAATCGTGAATAGTCATATCTCGATGCTGAAGAGTCCCAATTGAAAAAGGACGAAACGTATAAGTACATAGATAATAAACAATAACAAATATTTATATATATATATATATATATATATATATATATATATATATATATACAATAATATTTTAATAAATAAATATTAAATATTTAAATACCTAGAGACATCGATGTTTCATGCTAACGCAATCTTCAGTCTAGGAACTAATTCCCGACGGTCGGTGGGCGCGAACCCCGAACACAAATCGCCACTGATTCCTAGTCGGTGATCTTAACCAAAGGGCCATCGTCAATTAGTTAGTAAATATAGAGTAACTTTAACTGTAAATAACGACACGTGGCCGCGATTTACCAGGCAGCTAGAGTGATCTTACGAAACGGTGTTATATATATATATATATAGAGAGAGAAATAGATATATATATATATGTGTGTGTGTGTATGTGTGTGTGTGTGTGTAAATTCCCTTATGCTTCATATGTTATTCATCATCTATCATATAAAGGTTAAACCCTTGCGAGAATGAACTTTATTCGCGCGACATTTGATTCGCCAAACCAGCTGTTCCCGCTGATTCATCAATCACGTAAATAGTTTGTTTCGATTATGCGTGACAAGCCATCGATTTTAGAATAAGTATTTTGACAAAAACAAAACCATTCATCATAGTTTCAAGTCACTAAAAGGTTAACAGGGGAAGTGCCAGTTCATACATTTCCATTACCGAACAAAGGAATAGTCTTATTGTAATAAAATGGCATTCAGCCATTCCCGGGTTCGAATCCTATGACAAGTCACAACGCCACAAAATACTGGAGGTCGATAGCCACATTTAGTTTGCGTTCGTCTGAGAGTTCCTGTGAGAGTAAGTTTTTATGAGCAGTGCTGTGCGTTTGTGACTTAATAAAAGGTATCACCTTATCTGTGCTATTAAATTGATAGCCTTTGAAAAACGCCAACGGGTTCTTGATGAAGTGGATGATGTTCTTTGCTGTTGTTATTTCAATATGGCTGGTTCCTGTCTACGATAGTAATGTTTGAAATAGCATGTAGCCTTTCTGCCACAGTGATTTTTAACTGAGATCAAAGCGGTGTTCATTTTCTTATCTCCCTCTGACTGCGGTAAGATGTGACACAAGGTTGGAAAGTGGGATGAGCACTCTGGCCTAGAGAAAATGCCCGTACATCCCTCTCAGCATTCCCCTTCTCAAAGGGTGATAAGGCAAAGCCTGGGAGGGTGGACCCAAAGACCTGGACGGTACCGGTCTAATGGATGTAGCATCAATCGGAACAGATACTAAACTTTGATCCCAGTCAAAATGCCGAATTGATTTCCAGGCTGTTTTATTATTTTGGTTTGTAGTTTGGGCGGGAAAAATATGGTATTTAATCTGTTATTGGTTAATTTATTTGTGTTTGTTAATTTTCTTTCGACAGTTTATTAGTTTGGAAGCTATAATAAAATAAAGTTCGTTGGGTTAAGTTTAAGGTTAATGTTAGGGTTAGTGTTAGAGTTTAGGTTAGGGTCATTAGTTTGGAAGCTATAACGTGTAAAGTGTTAGGGTTAAGGTTAGGGTTAAGGTTAGGGTTAGTATTAGGGTTAAGGTTAGTATTAGGGTTAAGTTTAGGGTTAGGGTTAGTGTTAGGGTTTGTGTTAGGGTTTAGGTTAGTTCATTACTTTGGAAGCTATAACGTGTAAAGTGTTAGGGTTAAGGTTAAGGTAGGGGTTAAGGTTAGTGTTAGGGTTAGATTTAAGGTTAGTGTTAGGGTTAGTGTTAGTGTTAGTGTTAAACTTAGGGTCATTAGTTTGGAAGCTATAACGTGTAAAGCGTTAGGGTTAAGGTTAAGGTAGAGGTTAAGGTTAGTATTAGGGTTAGTGTTAGGGTTAGTGTTAGGGTTAGTGTTAGGGTTAAGGTTTGGTTCATTTCTTTGGAAGCTATAACGTGTAAAGTGTTAGGATTAAGGTGAAGGTTAAGGTAGAGGTTAAGGTTAGTATAAGTGTTAGGGTTAGTGTTAGGGTTAGTGTTAGGGTTAGTGTTAGGGTTAGTGTTAGGGTGAAGTTTAGTGTTAGGGTTAGTGTTAGGGTTAGTGTTAGGGTTAAGGTTAGGTTCATTACTTTGGAAGCTATAACGTGTAAAGTGTTAGGGTTAAGGTTAAGGTAGAGGTTAAGGTTTGTGTTAGGGTTAGTGTTAGGGTTAAGTTTAGGGTTAGGGTTAGTGTTAGGGTCAAGCTTTGGGGCATTAGTTTGGAAGCTATAACGTGTAAAGTGTTAGGGTTAAGGTTAAGATTAAGGTTATGGTTAGGGTAAGGGTACATCAAGTAACAGCACATAGCTGAATACTCCACATGACCAGATGGATTCGTGTCCTGGAATCAGGTAAGACCAAGAGACAACAAGAAAAAATATACTATAACATAGTTTATTGGTCAATTGGGGAGAGGAAAATGAATGTTCTTAACTTCTTTACCAACTCAACGTTTCACGGGTAAAGGAAAACATTAATGGAATATTCGAATATCTATGTGTCTCATATAGATATCAAGTGTTACACCCATGGAGGAGCCCTTTGATTTCCAAGAACTTCGAGTGAAGTAAAATTAAACAAAGATAAGCAAAGCAAACAGCTGAAATATAAAGTGTTGAGAAAAACTAATATAATCAGGTAACACCGATCGACGACAGGTAAGTCAAAATAAAATAGAAACAAAAATATAGAAAAGACATTAGACAAAACCGAAAGAACTGAAACTACCAGGAATCTAATAATCTGGTAGCCCCAAATAGATGGTGTCGCCAGCCCTGGTGAGTATCACGAAAATGATCGGGAAAAGTTCGAGAAGGATGAAAAGTTTGATTAGGGAGAGAAAAAAGTCAGACCTCTACTGGAAGGGCATGGAGAGTATTAGGATTTTAGGAAGGCTTATTGCTACTCAGGTTTTTAAAATACTTACAGACAATATCAGTTTTGGACAAATGGTAAACGCCTGTTGCAATAACGCAAACAGTTATGGAAACAAGCGGAAATTGCTGGAAATCTTGGGAGACTTTTTCTCATTCAGACTCTAGGGTACACCAGTTGTTATTAAAAACTCCCAGTTAATAAATATTATTAATACTACCAGTACTATTACTACTACTACTACTACTACTACTACTACTACTACTAATAATAATAATAATAATAATAATAATGATAATAATAATAATAATAATAATAAGAAGAAGAAGAAGAAGAAGAAGAAGAAGAAGAAGAAGAAGAAGAAGAAGAAGAAGAAGAAGAAGAAGAAAAGAAAAAGAAAAAGTAATATGGACAACTGATAAGACTGGTAAAATGAAATAGAACACGAAACCACATGAATTTGAATACGGAAATGGCAATTGATCAGAACAATGGAATCACTATTGACAGCTGCACAAAATAACGCAATCTGGTCAAACTACGTAAAAACCAAGCTAGACAAAACATGGGTCAACAGACGACAATGTAAAACAGCATTATATGCGTACGCAGCAAATTCGATGAATACAAACTTGACTTAGTCGAAAAAATAGTCGACTGGGAACTGTTAACCGACTGCATTTTGAACATGCAGAAATTAAATAGGGGTACACATCGGGACCACTATTAAAAGCATTATACACTCTGAAATATGGAAGAAGATCCGGGACAATTCATCAAATCAAGAAATGCCAAATAGTAAATAGCTTAAGATAATGAGGTACACGA
>OY744547.1:4240487-4267987 GCA_963556195.1 Sepiola atlantica
TCACATTCCATGTGCGATGTTTCTGACAAAGAGGGAATAATTTATGTTATCCAGGTCGGAATCTATTCATCTAACACTTACCAGTGAAGTAGTATTTTGTTTTAGCTCCTTACATCAAGTGGCTTCATGCCTTGTCTGGACCGATATCCATTTAAAAATTCTTGTAAAAAATACATAAGTAGTAAGGCCATTGTTTTATTTACCTTCCTCCCACAAGGTAAGATGTGACACAATGTCGGGAAAGTGGGATTTTAAAAGTTAACACCCGAGAAGGTGAGCACTCTGGCCTACAAAAAATACCTGGGTTGTCCCGTCGGCATTCCCCGGTAGGAGCACCTCAGGCAGTAAGCGATAAACTTACTCCTCCCCAAAGAATGGAGGTAAAGCCTGGGAGGGTGCACCTCCTAGAACTGCACAAGACAAACCCAAAGATCGACTGAGTCAAGACCTGATAACGGTCTATAGGGTGTAGTATCCATCGGAACAGATACTACACCGCCATTGTATTCTTCGTACAATTTTACGCGATAATAGTTGTGTATATAATTAAGCCTTTATATTGCATCCCCGAAATGAAAAGTAAGAAAGACAGCCCGACAAACAGACAGACCGACAGATACTATATTCATTTTATAGATCTTTACTGTACTAAATTCCATTGCTGGAGCCGATTTTCTACCGTGCACAATGTTTAAACGCACACATATAAAATCGATAAAGTCTGGATCGATTCTCTACATTTTGACACGGAAATAACCGGCCTCCTCGAGAAGTCAGTGCGTGTAAGTTGTGATAACGCCAATGCTTCGCTTTCGCCTCACGTGATGTGCATGACACAAAGCAAAGGATCAACGTATTCGTTTACGATACCGGAATAGGTAGTAAGTGAAAAAGAATACCGGGAAAAAAATATTAAGGTTGTTTTAACTGATATAGAATTTGGCTATTGCAATGTATAGTAGAGTTATAACACCTCACCATATATTAGCATATCATTTGAGGTAGTTAAATAGCTAATTCAAATTTAATTGTATCATACGTAATTTCATTTGTTACTTGGAAGAACAATTCTAGACATAACATAACATAGCATCTTTTAGAACTTGACGTCTCTTTCTGCTCATATCGTGATTCGACCCCCCGGGGTTAATACCATCAAAATGAGGAGGAAGAAAAGAAGAAAAAAAACTATAAGACAGTCTCGCCTGACAAAGTTGTTCTACAACGAAAGCTTGCAAAAAAAAAACAATTAAATAAATGAAATTTTTATTTTAATTACACGATTGTTGATTTTCAAAATATTTCACTTTAATATATCCTAATGCGTGCTTCAAAGATGTTGTCAATTTCCTTACTTAAAAAAGCGCCAATCTGAGCATAACATCCCCAGGATTACACTTATCCTAACGTCTTTTAGAACTTGACGTCTCTTTCTGCACATATCGTGATTCGACCCCCCGGGGTTAATACCATTAAAATGAGGAGGACGAAAAGAAGAAAAAAAAAACTATAAGACAGTCTCGCCTGACAAAGTTGTTCTACAACGAAAGGTTGCAAAATAAATAAATTAATGAATTTGTTGATTTTCAAAATATTTCACTGAAATAACATAACATATATTTGTGAAAGGGCGTCATGCTTGTACTGGAGCTACGCTTCTTTTCCCTCCTGCCCACTATACGAATTCGTGCGCAGGTCTGACTGAAAATTGTCTGTGAAGTCAGTTTTATTTATCTTCCACCCACAAGGTAAGATGTGACACAAGGTCGAGAAAGTGGGATTTCAAAAGTCAGCGCCCGAGAAGGTGAGCAACCGGCAATTTAAAAAATACCTAGGCAGCCGCGTCGGCATTCCCCGGTAGGGGCGCCTCAGGCAGTAAGCAATAAACTTACTCCTCCCCAAAGAGGGGAGGCGAAGCCTGGGAGGGTGGACATTCTAGAACTGCACAGGACAGACCCATAGACCGGCGTAAATCAAGCCCCGAAGGCCAAGACAATACCAATCTACGTTGTGCAGTATCCATCGGAACAGATTCTACACTTTGATCTTGGCGAAAAGGTGAAGCCAGTGTTTGCTCAACTTGCACTTGAAATTGTTTATGTCTTATACAAATCCCAATACGTGCTCGTTGGTGCGAAAAAAAGAAAGATAAAAAATAAAGTGTAGTATCTGTTCCGATGGATACTGCACCCCATACTGGTGTTGTCTTGGACTTCGGGTCTTGATTTACGCCGATCAATGGGTCTGTCCTGTGCAGTTCTGGGAGGTCCACCTCCCCAGGCTTCGCCTCCCCTCTTTGGGGAGGAGTAAGTTTATTGCTTACTGTCTGAGGCGCCTCTACCGGGGAATGCCGACGGAGCTGCCCAGGCAATTTTTAAACCCCACTTTCCCGACCCGACCTTGGGAGTAAGATAAAAACTGGCCTTGTGCCTAACTCCTAGAGAGTAGTAAATCGATACTTGTAAACATTTCTCGTATGGACCAATCACAGCTCGCCGTGCGTTTTGTTTCTTTTTCCCATGTTTGTGCCGCTATTGAAATAAACTTTTACAAATCTTCACTTTTTCTGAACACGCTCGTTGATACGAACGAAACCGGTCAAATATCTCGTTTTTGTTTTTCACCTGTTTTTAATCCGTTTTCAGTTTGTCTTCTTTCACACATTTTGTCGATCACGGCATTGTATTTTCATGACATATCTAGCATTTTATCATTATATATATATATATATATATATATATATATATATATATATATATATATATATATATAAATGTGTGTGTGAAAAAAAAAGACAAACGAAAAACAGGTTTAAATGCAGGAGAAAAGATAAAACAAGAGATTTGACCGGTTTCGTTCGTATTAACGTGAAGATTTGGAAACAATTTTATTTTTAAGGCACACACCTGGGCCAAGGAAAAGATTATTCCTTCTTCCATGTGTGTGTCTTCAAAATAAAATGTTTTTCGTTTGTCTTTTTTCACACATTTTGTCTACGACGGCATTTCCTTTTCATGACTTATCGTGTACCTTACCCCATATATATATATATATATATATATATATATATATATATATATATATATATATATATATATATATGTATGTAAGCGTTCGCCTTCACTCCCTCCGTCGTTAGTGTAACACCCTTCCCACTTCCTAATTAATTTAACCCACAATATATATATATATATATATATATATTTGTGTTATAGTGGAATAATTCCAGGAGGAAATCCGGGTATGAGAGCTCAATGTAGTAAACAGAGCAATAATAAAATATAATAACACGAAATCACATAATTGTCGATGCAATAATTTATTTCAACCGTTCGGTTTTTTCAAGCATCACTCAGACAATTACATTTTTGAGACTGATAGAAAATTGAATTTCCCTAAATATTTGTGTGTATGCGTATATAATGGTATTTTGAAATAAAATTCTGCGGTTATTGAATTGGTAATCCGATGGACCTCTAGACTTATAACGGTGAAGATACCAAATTGAATAACATTACTTACGGTAAACCCCCCCCCCCCATAATATTTATAATAATATCTGTGATAGACACAGATTTACTGACTTGGTGATATATAGTATTTGTGGATACGCGGATATTTATTATTTACTTAAAATAAGATAGTGGTATGAAAATTCTTTCTGCAGGTAATACACTAGTTTTTGAATTAATATAAGTATAAATGTCAAATATTACCAATAGACATTATTAGACTTGAATTAGTAATCCGATGGGCCTCTAGAATTACAACGGTGAAGATACCAAATTGAATAACATTAGGTACGATAACCCCCCCCCCCCGCATGATATTTATAATAATAGATTATCAAATTAATCTAAAATATAAATAAGGTAAGACTAATTTTTAGAACTCATATTACATCAGTAAGAATATAGAGTGTTATGTAAATATTGTGTGTAGGTGTGTGGATATATATGTATGTGTGCGTACGTATATGTGTGTATATGTGCGTATATGTATATATGTGTGTGTGTATGTATGTGTATGTATGTTTACATGTGTGAACAACTACATGCGTATGCATTTGGTCAATATTTCAAATAGATTCAGAGATATATATGGGTGTATTCATGTATGTATATGTATGTATATATATATATATATATATGTATATATGTGTGTATATGTATGTGTGTATAGATATGTATATGTGTGGGTGTGTATGTGTATATATGTGTGTGTATGTGCGTATGGATTTGTATGTATACATATATGTATGTGCGTGTAATCTTATTTCAACCCAGACGGACTGAGAATTTATGACACGCGGTCTGTCTATATATTCTCTGTGCCTGTTAATTGTTTCTTTCTTTCTTTTCTCTAACCGAATTTGAGAACACGAGTTTCGCCGGACGCATTCTGGCTGGAGATGAATAAAAGTTGCGTATGTGATTATGCTTTGTTATGATAATGTGCGAGTGAGATTATGTATGTGAGTGCGCATATGATGTGTGCGTATTTAGTTTTGTGTATGCGCGTGAGTAAAATTGCCTATATGGTTGATATCGCCAAGTCGTATGTGTCATAATTTTGACATGGCAGTTTTTAGTTGATTAACTTAAAGATCCCTCCCCTTCGCCCGCCATAGTTAAAGATAAGTTTTAAATTTTCCCCCTCTCTATAAAAGATGTATCAAATTGGTTGCTACTACTACCATCTATGATTGTATTGGAACTGTGGTAGGGAAATTCAATTTTCTATCAGTCTCAAAAATGTAATTGTCTGAGTGATGCTTGAAAAAACCGAACGGTTGAAATAAATTATTGCATCGACAATTATGTGATTTCGTGTTATTATATTTTATATATATATATATATATATATATATATATATATATATATATATAGTGTGTGTGTGTTGGATCTGTGAAGTATAGAGGGATTTCTATAAAACAGAGCAAGAAAAAAGGGAGAAAAAAAACTAGAAAACTAAAAGAAGACACAACTACACAACTAACCCTAACCCGAACCTGATCTTAAATCTAACCCCAACACTAACCCTAATCTTTCCCCTAACGCTAACCCTAACCTAATCTTTAATCTAACTCTAACCCTAACTCTAACCCTAACCTAATCTTTAATCTAACTTTAACCCTAACGCTAACCCTAACTCTAACCCTAACATAATCTTGAATCTAACATAATCTTGAATCTAACCCTAACCCGTACCCTAACTCTAATCTTTCCCCTAACGCAACCTTAACCCTAATCTAATATTTAATCTAACCCTAACCCTAACTCTAACCTCATCTTTAATCTTACCGTAATCCTAACTCTAACCCTAACCCTAATCCTTACCCCAACCCTAACCCTAACCTTTACCTTAACCCTGCCCCTAACCCTAACCCTAACCCTTACCCACTAACTCTAACATCCGCTGAAAATCAATAAATAAATGATGAAGAAGAATTAAAAAAAAACTGATTTCAGGTAAAAAAAAAAAAGATAAAAAACTTGAGCTTCGAAGTGGATATCCTATTGTTGCTTGTGTGCGTCAGACGAACGACTCGCAGCCAAAGAGTTTGCCCAAGGTTCAAAGATTGTTGTCGGGCAAAATCACAACTGCAGACACGTGGAACTGAACTCATGAAATTGATAGCAGCTGTTCATATTTAGAATTCGATTATTGTATTATGTCTCTTCGCCCGGGAAAGAAAAAATCGATGCGAAGATGACGACGAGCTTTAAAAAATCGTAACACGTGCGCGAAACGCTTCTGAAACGAATTTCCATAGCACATTAACAAATGTAATTTACACACACACACACACACAGACACACATATATATATATATATATATATATATATATAATTTAAAAAGCTATCTGGCGAGTATACCCAGGGAACCGAGTGCAAGAGAAATACAAACAACTGCACTTAAAGGGGCGGTTAGAATCTTTAAAATATCTCTAAGCTGGAGTGTCTGAAATAGCTGGTGAATGTCTGCCATCCGGTAGGATTTCTGAGAACTTCGACTGAAGTAAAATAAATAAAAATAAGAGTTGTAATTACCTAAAAGACACAACCATTTGGTGTCGCCAGTCTCTGTACAAGGTTTTCTTCACCTTACAACCAAATATTCAAAATAACATAGCATAATAACAAAAAATAATCCCCTTAATATGATTATACACTTGCTAATACGAGGGATGGTGTATCTTCTCCAAGTAATGTTACCTCAAGTAAGAGCACTTAGCTTGATACTCCACCAGACTAGATTAATTATTGTCCTGGAATCCGTTAAGACGAAGAGACCAAAAGAAAGTTTTACTACAACATAGTTAACTGGTCAATTAGGGAGATGAAAATTAATATTCTTAACTTCTTTACTAACTAAACGTTCGACAGGTAAAAGAGAATATAAATGGAATATACGAATATCTATGTATCTTATATTCTCAAGATGAGAACAGTAGTCCGAATAATCGAAATTATACAAATTATCAATCCTCATCTAAAGAATTCAGAAACAAAGAAAATGCTCCAGTCCCTGTCCCATCGCCGCAATGTAGCATCCTTGTGCTTGCGTTACAAATACTTCAATGGATTATGCTCCCATGAATTGGCTACTCTGGTGTCCCTTCGACGTAAATTCACTAGATTAACTCGACAATCAACTAAATCTCATTCATTCACTGTGTAGGTCCCCAGATGTCGGATAGCCTTCTACTCAAATAGTTTCTTTCCTCGTGTTGCTGGCCTCTGGAATTCCCTCCCTGTCCCCTGTTTCCCCGACAGTACTGACATGCAGAAATGTAAAACTAATGTAAACAGACATCTCGTTGCGCAGATCCCAATTTAGGTTGACCCCCCAACCTTCTCCCCATTTCTTTTTTCTCAGTAGCCCCTTACGTCTACAGTGGCGGCCTGCCTTGTTTGGGGTGAACTATGTTTTAAAAAAAATTTGTAATGCTTTTTCAAACTTAAGCTCGAAATAAAAAAAGAACTTTGTAACTTGAGAACTTTTGAGTCAATCGAATTTACATGTTTATTTAAGAGCATCCTCGAGTGATTTTTGCCTTGGTAAATCTTTGCGCATTACTATTAAAAAATATATTCTATGGCGTAAGATGTGTTGGCTTAGGCGATATAAATTAATACAGATGACTGAAATACAAACGACAGCATAAAATACAGCTTATTATTTTTTATTGTGGGCGCCATTTTTTTTTTATTATTATTATTTTCTGTTTCAATATTTTTTCTTTTTAAGAAAACATCCATTGATGAATTATGGCGATTAAATTTCTTCTCATTACCGCGAAGTTACAGCGCACAAAAATTATCTGCCACAATTTGATCTTTTTCAAACCCAGAGCTGATTAATAGCCAATTACCAAAAACTAATCTCAACACAGGATATCAAATGAAAGAAGAGACAATTTCCTTCTCTTTTTCTCGTATTTCTGACACAATGTTCGCTTCAGAGAATTCAGATTTCGTTTTCGCTGCATCATGAGAGACTTTGGCAAAAATGGCCGATGACAATACTGGCTATGAGTTTTCCTGGTGAAAGAATTATTTTTAGGCGACAACATTTGGGAAATGTAGAAGACGAAAATAAATACCACGTGTCTTTTATAGTAACATGGTAACATTGAGGTTTTCACGTCATGGTTAAAATGCAACAGAGTGGGAGATAAGTCCGTTCTGTTCTAATCGGAGAATAGGCCGCAACAGAGGATTATTTTTTTTTTATTGTAACCACCTACCTTCTTGTCTCAGTAGTGTGACACTTACGACGTATTGATAAAAATCGCAGCACAATTTACTGTTGGACACCAGGTCGATTTTTAATGTGAAGAAGAATAACTTGGCTGGATTATGACAAAAATAAAATTGCGGCAGTCTGAAGGATTTTTTATTTGGTCCCAATTCAGAGTGTCTATTTTTACTAGTTGAATTTATCTCACATTAAAAGCTTATCTATATCCTAACTCTGGCTTCGGGAGCAGGCAACTAATTTCACTTGATGTTGTGGTAATTATATTAAAAACAGCCTAGTTTTTTCACTGTCCTTTTTTTTTGTTTCAGTCCAGTGTTCTATTTAAACGGTTCTATGTATGCAATTAATTGAAGACAAGTTGTTATTTAATACAAAACTAAGACGGAAATTAAGTTCGTACTTTTGTCAACAGTACATATATGAGATAGAATTTGAAATCGACATAGCAGATTCAAAAATCAACCGTGTACCCACAGCCAACTTCTGGTCGCGTCCTCTGTGTAACATTCGCGTTCATTAAAAACAAATAACATTCGTTTTCTTTGCTGTTTTTTTTTTGTGTTCTTTAATTCCTCATAGTTTTTTTTTCTTTTTCATGCTTTAGTTTCGGGAGTTACAGGCACAAGCCTTTTTCCCAAATATATGTTATGTTATGTTATCTAAGACGAAGGACGGTTGTCGCAGAGAATTTATATCAGTAGGGGATGGCGTTCAGTTGTTATAGAAACCTTCCTCACTACTGAAGAGCGTTAGTCATCAATTTGTCACCACACTACAGTATTGATTTACTCCTCTCCAGGAGTTAGGCACAAGGCCAGTTTTTATCTTACTCCCACAAGTAAGATGTGACCCAAGGTCGGGTCGGGAAAGTGGGGTTTAAAAATTGCCTGGGCAGCCCCGTCGGCATTCCCCGGTAGTGGCGCCTCAGGCAGTAAGCAATAAACTTACTCCTCCCCAAAGAGGGAGGCGAAGCCTGGGAGGGTGGACCTCCTAGAACTGCACAGGACAGACCCATAGACCGGCGTAAATCAGGCCCCGAAGGCCAAGACAATACCAGTCTATGGGGTGCAGTATCCATCGGAACAGATACTACACTTTGATCTTAGCCAAAAGGCGCACTACAGTAGTATTATTTACTCATCTCCAGGAGTTAGGCACAAGGCCAGTTTTATCCTACTCCCACAAGTAAGATGTGACCCAAGATCGGGTCGGAAAGTGGGGGTTGAAAAGCCAGCGCCCGAGAGGTGAGCACTCTGACCATTAAAAATTGCCTGGGCAGCCCCGTCGGCATTCCCCGGTAGGGGCGCCTCAAGCAGTAAGCAATTAACTTACTCCTCCCCAAAGAGGGGAGGCAAAGCCTGGGAGGGTGCACCTCCTAGAACTGCACAGGACAATCCCATAGACCGGCGTAAATCAAGCCCCGAAGGCCAAGACAATACCGGTCTATAGGGTGCAGTATCCATCGGAACAGATGCTACACTTTGATCTTAGCCAAAAGGCGCACTACAGTAGTTATTAGACCTAAGGAGAGGGTCACAAAGGAAGTTTTTATTTTTTCACAACCTCGCTCTTCAGCTAGCTTCACTCTTGGTTACCTCTGATTTCTTTTCGACACTAATACACTTGTTTATAAACGCCATCTACATTCATATGGTTTCACTAAATAGTTGTTACAGATTTAATCTCATGGTGTCCATAAAATAATCAGAAAAAATACATATAATTATTGTTCCTCTAATTGTATCTGATAAAAAAACCATAGTTTTATTTTAATTCTTGAAATGGGTATGTGTGTATGCGTGCTTATATATCCATATGTGTATATATCTAAAATAGACATTTGTTTAATGGTGTGTTAGATTGGCTTTTATACAAATCGATATGTCAACAGTTAGCAGTTAGAAAATTCAAATTCGTTTTATTTAAAGTAAAAAACAAATTCCAGGAAGTTCATGACAGCAGTCCAATTTTCCTCAAATAATATCTGAGGTTACCAGGTTCTAATATCGATTCCAATTATTTGCGATCCATAAAATAACTCAAATATTTTAGATCTTAAGAATCAAAATTAGTTTGTTTCTTTTTAAATATATTTTCTTCCAGGCATAAACAAAAATAGTAAAATGGGTCTATTTCAGAATAAAGTGTATAAAAACATTTAAATGAATGCCTATTTATTCATAAAAGAATCAAACACTGATTAAAAATGTTAAAGAAATGTATTGACATTTTTAATGTCAGTTGTGGGTAATGTCTAAAAGCGCCATGCTTAAATTATTATAACGACTCACACAAAAATACGGATTAAAATAGTTAACTATATATCAATACGATAGCGTGTGTGTTCGTGTTTCACGCTTACATCAGAAGCTCTGCGCATGCGTGCCGCACCAAGATTTGGAAAAGCATCCAAGTCATCTAATTTTCGTAATATTTTCAAGTATCTCCTTTTAGCGCAACGGTTACCGACGTAGGTTTTTTTTTCAACATCGAAGGGGGTTGGGAGGTGACGATCGGAAAGACACATATTAATACGATAGCGTGTGTGTTATTTTGTGTGACACGCTTACAGCAAAAGCAACGACCTTCCGAATCTTTGTATGCTACTCACGAATTGGAGCCAAATTTAATTTAATCTGAAGCATTTACAAAGTAAGGTTTAGTCGTCGAAATATTACCTTCACTAGAAATATTGTATATAAAGAAGTTTTGTAAATTGTTTCCTGTATTTTTCATTTTTTTAAATGAATATACTTGTCAAATCTTATATTTCATTCAAACATGTATAGGTTAGGAACAAGATAATTAGTATTGAAAACATCATTTCGTGTAATTTACACGGGTCCCGCTAGTATATATATATATTCCCGAAACAGTTTTTCATGGTAAACAACTGATGATCCCTTAAAATAGTGTTAGAAACTAACTAATATAATAACTGTAAAAAATAAATTGACTTACATGAGTGATTTTCCACTGGAAGACTTGAGACTATAAGTTTTTTTTTGTTTGTTTTTTTTTTTTAATTTTTTTTTTTATATAGTTTTAATGGTTGAGAAACTTCCGAGACTATATATATATATATATAAAACTCCACTTTCCCGACCCGAGCTTGGGTCACATCTTACTTGTGGGAGTAAGATAAAACTGGCCTTGTGCCTAACTCCTGGAGACGAGTAAATAAATATTCAGGAATTGGAGCCAAATTTAATTTAATCGATAACATTTACAAAGTAAGGTGTAGTCGTCGAAATATTACCTTCACTAGAAATATTGTATATAAAGAAGTTTTGTAAATTGTTTCATGTATTGTTCATTTAAAAAAATAAATATACAAGTCAAATATTATCATATTTTATTCAAACATGTATAGGTTAGGAACAAGATAATTAGTATTGAAAACAACATTTCGTGTAATTTACACGGGTCCCGCTAGTTTGCATTAAGCAAATACTGGTGATACCAATGCTGTTCCCTTGTTCAACTCTAACCCTAACCCTAACCCTAACTCTTGTTCCATTATTTTTTTTTATTATTTCTCAATCGTTCAGTTAATAAAGAAGTGAAGAACATTCATTTTCCTCTCCCCAATTGACCAGCTAACTAAATAAAACACAAACATATATCTTCCTTTTTTTATTTCATTTTACTTCAGTCGAAGTTCTCATAAATCAAGGGGACCCTTTCCTGGGACTAACACTTGATCTCTATATGAGATAGATACATATTCGAATATTTCATTAAAGTTCTCTTTTACCTGTCAAACGTTGAGTTAGTAAAGAAATTAAGAACATTAATTTTCCTCTCTCTATTTGACCAGTTAACTATGTTATAGTATATCTTTCTTGTGGTCTCTTGATCTAACCGGATTTCAGGACAAGAATTAATCTAGTCTGGTGGAGTATCCAGCTAATTGTTGTTACTTCAGGTAACATCACTAAGAAAATATGCACTATTTCTCGCATAAGCCAGTGTATAGCCATACCAAAAACATCTTATATGTGCTGTGAATACTATGCTATTTTGAATATTTGGTCAGGGTTTACTTATAGTATATCGTCCTTGTGGTCTCTTGGTCTTACCCGATTCCAGGACAATAATTCATCAGGGCTGGTGGAGTACCCAGCTGAGTGTGGTTACTTGAGGTAACATCACTAGAAAAAGGTGCACCATTCTTCGTATGAGACAATGTATAGCCGTGTCGAGGGTTTTTTATTTGGACTTATTTTGAATATTTGGTCAAGGTTTACTTGTAGGAGGAAGTATCCTCATGTCAGGTTTTTCTGACAAACCTTTGTGCTAAGAGATCGAAGACACTCAAGGGTCTATTATGTAATCCGAACTCTTCTAGCGTGTGTCCAGATAAATAGAGGGTTTAAGGGTGAGTAATATGATCTCTTTATAACCGTGTAGTGTGTCCATTATTTGGTTTCATAATAGTGAAAACCCAAACCCTGTGAGTACGGCCGCAAGGTCGCGGAAGTTTGAGATCAGTTTGGGCTTCTCTTACATTAAGCCGCCTTCACAGAGTATAAAGCCTTATCTACCCAAACCTCGGATTCTAACTCTGCCTGATGAGATCTCAATTTATAATAGCTGTTGATCGATAACATCGACATGCCAGTGTCGCAGATTTTGTACATGTCTGTGTAAATAAAAATAATAATTTAATGGTCTTAACTCATTGTTTTCACTGTATGTTATTTACCTCCTCTCCTGTTTCTGTGGAACGAACTGGATTCGAACCCGGCACACCCAGTTCCTCAGTTCGCGTCGTTAGCCACTTAGCCACCGTGGCATCCCCAAAACTGAGCCACAGAGGTATGATAGGTGTTGGTCATGGTTTTAGAAGGCCGTTCAAACCACGAGCATTGAAGGATTTTTTAATAACCAATAGGATATTGTCCGCATTACTACACCTCGCATACGCAACACTATACGTACACACTGCATTTAAATATTGAGAAAAAGAAAATAGAATATCCTAACAAAATAAAAACAAAAAAGTGTAGTTAGGATTTACTTTGCTTCTAAAATAATCCAAATCACTTATTACGAAATAATTATCTTATTTATTATTTTGATTATTTAGTTTAGAACGCATTTGTGTGCTTGTGATATATATATATATATATATATATATATATATTAAATTCTTTGTAGAATGGTAGGAAAAATCCCAGCAGAGTGCTCGATTAATTAAGAATCAAAGTTAAAAATTAAGAGCATAATATTTATTTATTCTGGTACAGAAAAATTAGTACAACATTCGTACCGTCGGTTTCAAGCACGGAAGGTCTTACCCATCCGGCTCTCTTCAGCTTCTGTTGTCATCTGTTTTGGAAATGTGAGGTCACATGACACTCTTGTTGGGACGCGTTATTTGCTCAGTGTGTTGTGTGTGTTTGTTTAAATTTGAATTTAGTGTCATAAGACCTTCACAAAAATACAAAAATATTTAATTTAATTATCAATCACTAGATTACTCAAAAAATTATATCCACATAAATTCCAAGAGCAAAAACTTCGACTTTCACCAAAATGCAAAAATATTTAATTTTTTATTTTTTTATCTTTTATCAACCACCAGATTAATTTTCAAACCCACTTTAACAAACTCAAATATTTCATATTTCCATCTTAGTTACCTCCCTTAGATCCGAATCCCTTCATTAAAAATCACTCCAATCTAAAGATTCTTACACATCAACGATTTTTAGAACGCATACCTTCAAAAATATAACGGCTAATGATACAAATTCATAATTTGGCTCACGGGAATTTCAGAGAAACCCTTTCTTTATTTTTATTATTTTTGTTTTTAATCTTTAATTTTTAATTTTTAATTTTTATTTATTTTTTTATTTTTTTATTATTTTATTTTTATTATTATTATTTTTATTTATATATTTTATTTATATATTTTTATTCTTTTTATTCTTTTTATTCTTTTTATTCTTTCTATTTTTATTCTTTCTTTCTCTCTCGCTCTTTTTTATTCTCTACAATTTATTCTCTATATATATATATATTTTTTAACCCACTTTTTATACTCTTTTTCTCTTTTTCTTCTTTTTTTATTCCTTTATTCTTAATATTAAAATGTTTTTATATATATATATGTTTTTTTATATTTATTTATATATATATATATATATTTTTTCATATATATATTTTTTTCATATATATATTTTTTTATTTTTTACCCCCCTTTTTTATTCCCCTTTTTATTCCCTTTAATCTTGAATTCTCTTTCTTCTCCCGTGTTTTAAATCTCAACGGTCTTATGACACTAAATTCAAATTTAAACAAACACACACAACACACTGAGCAAATAACGCGTCCCAACAAGAGTGTCATGTGACCTCACATTTCCAAAACAGATGACAACAGAAGCTGAAGAGAGCCGGATGGGTAAGACCTTCCGTGCTTGAAACCGACGGTATATATATATATATATATATATATATATATATATATATATATATATATATATATATATATATATATATATATGTATATGAAATATGAAATCTGCAGTAATAGAATCTGCAGTAATAGCCCTCTCTACAAATAAAATCAAACAAAGAATGGGTTTCTACTGTATCTCCCCCCCAACCTCTCTAAAACAATCATAAATGAAAATAAAGTTCGTCTAGACACTGGATGATTTCCTGAATATTAAATTGGTTTTCCTTTCGGCCTCTATCTGCTCTTTAGTTTCTCCTTCCTTTTTATTCTACTATGTGCATTTGAAATTGCAGGTGTATGTATGCATACATATATATATATATTTTTTAAATTTTAAATAAAAAAATAAAATATATATATATGTATAATTATATGCTAACATTTTGTATACTTATTTCTGACACTTTAAATATTTGCATATATTTTCCTCCATTTAAACCCTACCACTATATATATTCCCCAATTGTATGACCTTCCCGTCTGTTGTAATTTTTAGCAATTTTTCGTCCGCTCTTGAAAAAGCCCATATCACTTCGGGCGAAACGTTGAGCTTATGGGTCTGCCACTGTTTCATTTATAATTTCATCTCGTCGGATTGTTTTATCCTTTCATCTACCCATATATATATATATATATATATATATATATATATATATATATATATATATATATATATATATATATATATATATATATATATATGACTTAGGAAAAAGGAAAAACCAAAAAGGATGTTTTTGTTTTTTCCTTTTTCATTTCCCATTACGTCGGATTACCTTCATCCTTCCTTTCTCATATATATATATATATATATATATATATATATATATATATATATATATATATATATATATATATATATACATATATATATATATATATATATATATAATCCAGGTAAAACACCCACAGGGTAGTTATCCAAATAATTTCAACCGGGTTTATAAAAAGTGCTCAACATCAAATAGAGCTTTTATATATGATAATTTTATTTACACAGACATGTACAAAATCTGCGACACTAGAATGTTGATGTTATCGATCAGCACCTAATTATAAACTATATTTGGAAACAACCTTTCCAAATATGATCCAAGGTTAAGATCGGATTCTAACTCTACCTGATGAGATCTCAGTTCATAATAGCTGTTGATCGATAACATCGACATGCCAGTATCGCAGATTTTGTACATGTCAGTGTAAATAAAAATAATCATATATATATATATATATATATATATATATATATATAATAAAAATTATCAAAAATAATAACGAACAATTAGAACGCCATACGATGCATTTAAGTTTTATTCACTTTTTTTTTTCAATTTAATTTTCGAAGATATACTTCCTCGTCAGAATTTAATAAAGATATATTAAAATACCTTTGTTTTCTTTCTTCATCTCGTTTTGAATGTGTTATTAATCCGTGCGATATTCAAACGAATTTGGGATGAGAGTATCTTTAGTCAAGAACGACACGTGGCTATGCGAATTGTAATAAGAAATATTGTTCTTGGTGTACCTTAAATCAATTGCTAGTCTAACCACATTGAATAGCTGTGCTACAGCGAAACAGTCTATCTGTGCATCATTTTTTATAATTGCGTCTATATATTTATGTATGTGAATGTGAATACGAAATTTCATTAAGCCCTACATGAGCAAATATAGTCCGATACAATTTTATTTTTAATGTAAAATGTCCAATAGTGTGTCTTTAATGGTTAAAGCTAGATTCTTTAAAATACGGTGCTACATTAACAGCAAATTTAATCGCACAACCGGTAAACAATTTCCGATGTAAGGCCTTAACAGTGCAATCACCAAACTTCCCCAATTTCCTGTATGAAAACGTGATTCATCAGAATCGTTCATGTGTGTTCGTGTTCGCCTGTCAATATTCAATTTCATTGGATTAGCTTACAAAATGGCTAAGTCTTGAGTTACGATGGATACATATTCATCTGCATATCTTATATATTATAGGTTTTAATTTAGTTTTGATAGTCTATACTTTATTTCGTTGTGATTCTGCTGCCATTGTCCTTACGTGCGTAATATCATTAAATAAAAGGTTAATCATGTCAAAGCGGGTAAGAATAAATAAATCAAAACACAAAGAGAAAACGAAACTCGTACAGGATGCCTATGCGTTGCTCAGAAAGGGAGACAACTAATCGTGATTGTCGTTCTTACGACAACCAGTACAGGCGATTCCTGGTTTTAAACGTTTCCGCTGGTGATACCAGATCAGGTTGCCCTGTGGCTTCCTGAGACGAAATTCACCTACATTGACTTTTTTTTTTTGTAAAACTTAATTATGTTCTACAAAACCAAAAACAAAAACAACAGCCCCTCTCCCTTTCTCCCTCCCCTTTTTTATTTTATTTTTAGAACTTGAAGCATAAATCTTTTACTATAATGACCAGATTCGGCATCAAATAACCCAAAAAGGGTTGATATGCCGTAAAACAAAACTACCAAACCAAAAACGATGATTAAACATTTGAAGATATAAAGAACTTGAAGCATAAAAACTTTTACTATAATGACCAGATTCGGCATTAAATAACCCCAAAAGGGTTGATATGCCGTAAAACAAAACTACCAAACTACCTAAAACGTTTCCGTATCATATGTTGTTGTTGTTGTTTATTTTGTGTTATCCCAACCACGTAGACAGAATTAACCGTGTAGTTAGTTTTGAAGGGGCGAGGGGGTTCAATTCTTTCTTGATGACTTATTCTCAAATTCTTAAGTTAACATAAAAGTGGTGCAAATCTATTCTATTGGCGGAATTGATTTTACTCGTTCTGGGAAATATATTCTTTTATTAGGTATTTGAACCCCTCAACCTCTTCAAAAACATCACCATTGAGGACAATGGGTGTTTTTTTTTTTCTGTCGGGGCGAAGATTGTAGTGAGTATTTTTGTCCTTGAGGCATTTATTTTCATCCCAATCCGCGAAACAACATGCTGAAGATAATCAATAGCAGACTGAACAGCAGCAAATATTTCACCGGGTTGCGCAATATCATCTGCGTAGTCTAATTAGTCGTTGTACTCCTCAGACGGTGAAGAGGAAAGAAGTGTACCCTCTGATAAATCTTATAACAACTTCTCGCACCAAAAGGAAAAGTAGTGACAATCTAAAAAAAACCCAAAGATTATGACTATCATATCGAAATATTACCAGCATAAAGCACATAAAATGTACGGGATTGCGTACGTAATACGTCAGGACATCGGAACATACGAATGTTTGAGGATATGGTGAAATGAACATTAGAAGTATCAATTTTAGTATTCTTAAGGTAGTAAGAAACATCTTATAAAAATTGTCTGTGATGATGTTTGTCGATTCTAAGTGATAGTCATCTGAAGGTTAAGGTTCAATCCTCGGTGCGGGCGGTACGAAGAATTGTGAATTACTGAAGACTTCTCTACATCATGACTGACGGAACAAGAACAATTTCTTCCCGTTGATTAAATAAAAGGGTTCCATTCCAAATTCCGTCCAGATTCCCGAGTTCGACAGAAATATTCCCGAGTTCAAAAATATACACCTGAAGAAGGCCGGATGTTACAGTTGAGAACAGTAGTCTGAATAATCAAAATTATACACATCGCCTGTGTTGATTGTTGTTTCTAATGACGTAGACAAACTTTTCTTTTATGGTAATCGAGGGACTCACTTTTAAAGTCAGCTTGGTTAAAAACTATAAATATATATATATATATATATATATATATATATATATATATATATATATATATATATGTTTCGGAAATTTTTAGATGAGAGTTGATAATTTGTAGAATTTGGTATATTCGGTTTACTGTTCTCATCTTGGGTGTTTTTATCACAACGTTTCAGCCGATGTAACCTCCGACCGAGTTCGACAACGTACACCTTAAGAAGGTCGGAGGTTACATCGGCCAAAACGTTGTGATAAAAACACCTAAGATGAGAACAGTTGTCCGAATATACCAAATTCTACATATATATATATATATATATATATATATATATAATGAAACTAGCTACCGGAACAGTAGCAGAAACTCGCTATGAAGCGAGCGGATAACAGAATATATTGTTATATTGTTTGTTTGGAAGATACAGCCTACCTTGTAGGCTTGTATATATTTTTACCTCGGCTGTTTAACTTGTGGAATTTTCCATTTCGGCCTCCAGACAATGTCGGGTAATCAGGAGAGAATACGCACCGTTTCAGGCAGTTCTTCTCGACGGCTTCTTTGCGTATCGCCCCACACACCATCACTGATGTTGGGCCCTGTTATCAGAATCGCATTTAAATCTAATGAACTGTATACATAGAGACACACCCACACGCATATATATATATACATATATATATATATATATATATATATATATATATATATATATATATATATATATATATACGTATATATATATATATGTTTGTGTGTGTGCGTGCGTGTGTGTGTGTGTTTACAAAATGAACATTTTTTTTCAGAAGTGATCAATACAAGGTAGAACTTTATAAATATTTATTATATAAACATTTAATTTTGCTTACGCAAATGCGATTGCGTTACAGCGTTGTTACGCTTCGTCGGAGCCTAGATTTAATTAGCAAATATTTCTCGACTTTTACGAAGCTTTAAGTCGCTGAGACGCAATGGAATATGCGTTAACCAAATGAAATGTTCATATAATAATTTATATAGGTATATGTTTATCTGTATATATATATATATATATATATATATATATATATATATATATATATATATATATATATATATATATATATGGGAAGAGAAGGATGAAGGTAATCCGACGTGATGGGAAAATGAAAAAGGAAAACCAAAAAATGGATGTTTTTTATGTGTACATCAACGTTTCGTCTTTATTTATAAGACTTCATCAGGATGATAAAATAGAGAAAAAATGTCATGCAAGTACAGATACATGTAGGGTAGACATATTGGGAAGAAAAAATTAAATGTATCTGTACTTGCATGAAGTCTTATAAATAAAGACGAAACGTTGATGTACACAAAAAAACATCCATTTTTTTGGTTTTCCTTTTTCATTTTCCCATATATATATATATATAAACAATTTTTTTAAAATTTTATGTTCGTTCATTTAAATATATGCAATATCCACTGATACATGTGGCATGTTAATGACAAATAAACAACAACATAATTGGAATTATGCATTAAGAAACCGTAAGAAATTTTTACTGAAACCAAATTTACTTTAATTAATGAACAAACGAAAGTCTTTCTGCATAATTTGTGTAATGAGGATATACTTTAAAGTCCGTTATTTCAGAAAGTTTAAATCACATCTGGCAGATTCACACTGCTGCACGCTCTCGGATCAGATCATACCATTAATTCATTTACAAAAATCACTTTCTTTCGAATTCAGTATCTTACGCATATGAAGCCGCACATTTGAAACAGTAATTGATTTCTGGATGTCAGTTTCACTTTAAAAGTTATATTAATTAAACTAATACAAATGTATTCATAAAATGAACTCAAAACATTTTTTTTCAGAAGTGATCAATACAAAGTAGAGCTTTGTAAATATTTATTATATAAACATTTAATCTGGCTTACGCAAATGCGATTGCGTTACAGCGTTTTTACGCTTCGTCGGGCGCTTATGTATTCAGATATTGTTTTTCAAAGATTTTTAGACAAGGATTAATAATTTTTATTCTTTGAGCTATTAGAAGAACTATTCTCAATCTTGGATGGGTTTTTTTTTCACAACGTTTCGGTCGACGGCGCGTTTTGTCGAACTTTTGAAACTTTATGTCAAACTCGAGAATCTCGAACAGAACGCTTTATTTAACCCACGGGGTAGCTTACTCACATGTTGCCATCCATGATCAGCTAGAAGTCCTAAGGCTGCCGCAAAGAAGGTGGGCTCCCCCTACCGTGCTAGTAAACTCCTCACACCTGACATAATCCTCTACCTCTACAAAGCCACCATCCGCCCATGCATGGAGTATTGTTGCCACATCTGGGCTGGTGCATCATCCACTACTTTCTCCCTCCTTAACAAGGTCAAAAAAAAGAGTCGTCAACCTAATAGGTCCCTCACTATCAACCAAGCTCCAGCCTCTGTCCCATCGCCGCAATGTAGCATCCTTGTGCTTGTTTTACAAATACTTCAATGGATTATGCTCCGATGAACTGGCTACTCTGGTGCCCCCTCGACGTAAATTCACTAGACCAACTCGACAATCAACTAAATCCCAGCCATTCACTGTGAAGGTCCCCAGATGCCGGAGAGCTTTCTACTCAAATAACTTCTTTCCTAGTTCTGCCAGCCTCTGGAACTCACTCCCTGCTCCCTGTTTCCCCGACAGTACTGACATGCAGAAATTTAAAACTAATGTAAACAGACATCTCGTTGCGCAGATCCCAGTTTAGGTTGACCCCCCAACCTTTTCCCCCTTTTTTCTTTTTTCTCAGTAGCCCCTTACGTCTACAGTGGCGGCCTGCCTTGTTTGGGGTGAACTACGTTAAAAAAAAATTTTTAATTCGTAATTGTATCCTTATTATCGCCCGCACTGAGGATTGAACCTTCAACCTCCAGAAGACTGTTAGTTTAAAATTATTGTCACTTGGCACTTTTATCCGTTGCGCCACTTAGTATGAATGATACTAAGCATACAATTACGAATTAGTTAAAACTTGTATCTGGTCATGGCTGATGGAACGAGGACAATCTACCCTTATAAAAATTCGTACAGATTTCCGAATTTGTGTGATGTGAATTATTCGGTCTACTTATTCTCAGAACATTCGGCCAATGTAACCTCTGAACCTATCTACGTGCGTCTTGTTGCATTTAAATTTCGTACTGAAATTAGAATGAAACCTATTATTATCTAACGGAGGTTGCTCTCTTTCTATCAACCAATACCGGGTAGAAGACTTACGTAATTAGTTCGACCCTTGTACAAATTCAAACTCGCCCTTTTTACTCGCAAGCCAAAATAGGGCCATCAATTATGTAACACATGTACTTTACATATACATTTGTAAACATATACTTTACCTACAAATATATAATCCTATCATTTACATACATATACTTTACATATAAATATGTAAGCATATACTTTACATATAAATATGTAAACATATACTGTACATATAAATATGGAAACATACTTTACATATAAATAGGAAACATATACTTTACATATCAATATGGAAACATATGTTTACATATAAATATGGAAACATATACTTTACATATAAATATGGAAACATATACTTTACATATTAATATGGTCACATATACTTTACATATAAATATAGAAACATATATTTGCATATAAATATGTAAACATATACTTTACATATAAATATGTAAACACATACTGTACATATAAATATGGAATCATATACTTTACATAAAAATATGGAAACATATACTTCACATATAAATATGTAAACATATGCTTACATATAAATATGTAAACATATACTTTACATATAAATATGTAAATATATACTTTACATATAAATATGGAAACATATTTTACATACAAATTTAGAAACATATAATTTACCTACAAATATATAAACACATCATTTACATACAAATATATAATCCTATCATTTACATATAAATATGTAAATATATGTTTACATATAAATATGGAAATATATGTTTACATATAAATATGTAAATATATACTTTACATATAAATATGGAAATATATACTTTACATATAAATATGGAAACATATTTTACATACAAATTTAGAAACATATAATTTACCTACAAATATATAAACACATCATTTACATACAAATATATAATCCTATCATTTACATATAAATATGTAAAAATATGTTTACATATAAATATGTAAATATGTTTACATATAAATATGTAAATATATACTTTACATATAAATATGGAAACATATTTTACATACAAATTTAGAAACATATAATTTACCTACAAATATATAAACACATCATTTACATACAAATATATAATCCTATCATTTACATATAAATATGTAAATATATGTTTACATATAAATATGGAAATATATACTTTACATATAAATATGGAAACATATTTTACATACAAATTTAGAAACATATAATTTACCTACAAATATATAAACGCATAATTTACATACAAATATATAATCCTATCATTTACATATAAATATGTAAACATATGTTTACATATAAATATGTAAATATATACTTTACATATAAATATGGAAACATATTTTACATACAAATTTAGAAACATATAATTTACCTACAAATATATAAACACATCATTTACATACAAATATATAACCCTATCACTTGCATATAAATATGTAAACATATGTTTACATATAAACATGTAAACATATACTTTACATATAAATATGTAAACATATATTTACATATAAATATGTAAACATATACTTTACATATAAATATGTAATCATATACTATACATATAAATATGTAAACATATACTTTACATGTAAATATGTAAACATATACTTTACATATAAATATGTAAACATATACTTTACATATAAATATGTAAACATATACTTTACATATAAATATGTAAACATATACTTTACATATAAATATGTAAACATACTTTACATATGAATATGGAAACATATGCTTTACCTACAAATATATAATCCTATCATTTACATGCATATACTTTACATATAAACATGTAAACATATACTTTACATATTAATATGGAAACATATGTATACATATGAATATGTAAACATATATTTACATATACATATGTAAACATGTACTGTACATATAAATATGGAAACATACTTTACATATAAATAGGAAACATATACTTTACATATAAATATGGAAACATATGTTTACATATACATATGGAAACATATATTTGCATATAAATATGTAAATATATACTTTACATATAAATATGTAAACATATACTGTACATATAAATATGGAAACATATACTTTACATATAAATATGGAAACATATACTTTACATACAAATATGGAAACATATACTTTACATATAAATATGTAAACATATGTGTACATATAAATATGGAAACATATACTTTACATATAAATATGTAAACATATACTTTACATACAAATATGGAAACATATACTTTACATATAAATATGTAAACATATGTGTACATATAAATATGGAAACATATACTTTACATATAAATATGGAAACATATACTTTACATATAAATATGTAATCATATACTTTACATATAAATATAGAAACATACTTTACATATGAATATGGAAACATATACTTTACCTACAAATATATAATCCTATCATTTACATACATATACTTTACATATAAACATGTAAACATATACTTTACATATAAATATGGAAACATATGTTTACATATAAATATGTAAGCATATATTTACATATAAATATGTAAACATATACTGTACATATAAATATGTAAACAGTTACTTTACATATAAATATGTAAACATATACTTTACATATAAATAGGAAACATATACTTTACATATAAATATGGAAACATATACTTTACATATAAATATGGAAACATATACTTTACATATAAATATGGAAACATATACTTTACATATAAATATGGTCACATATACTTTACATATAAATATGGAAACATATATTTGCATATAAATATGTAAACACATACTTTACATATAAATATGTAAACATATACTTTACATATAAATATGTAAACATATACTTTACATATAAATATGTAAACATATTTTACATACAAATTTAGAAACATATACTTTACATACAAATATATAAACCTATCAGTTACAAATATGCAAACATGTACTTTACATACACATATGTAAACATATACTTTACATACACATATGTAAACATATACTTTACATACGCATATGTAAACATATACTTTACATACGCATATGTAAACATATACTTTACATACGCATATGTAAACATAAACCTACCTTTATATACATTGATACAACAATCTTGAAACTGTCACGAAATACGAATAAGTCTACCAGAATAAGTTGCTCGTCTGGATTGAATTTGATACTACCAGGATCAGGGTTTATGTAAATATTATTCTACATATCAAAACAGGATTAAGAAGACTCGTTTACCGAGTTATAGAGCACACATGGAAGATCCGAACTTTTTTGATACGGAGGTTAGGCTTCATTTGATAGACAAATACATAAGCGGGTAGAATCGATCGATTCAAAGAGGTTATCCCTGGTTATACGGCGAGCATCCTTTCGTTCACAGGATGAAGATGAACAAACTGATGCGGCAGTGCAGATGTTGACATAACTTGTTTTCTTTTAATATGTGTAATTAAATCTCGAATAGAACTCGGATGGTACACGAGAATGCACCCACCCGCTGTTACCGTACACTAAATTTCAAACAAATTGTATTATTTGGGATATTTGAACTACAGCGTTCATCTTGGATATAATCATCCAAAAATTCCGGCCGATGTAACCTCCGACCTACTTCAAGTGCGTGTCATCGAACCCGTGGACCTTTATGTCCAACTCAGGAATCTATACAAGTTAGACAAGGTTGTGTGAATAACATCCCAGATGAAAACAGAAGTTTGAATAATCCAAATGATACAAATTAGCAATCAACATCTCAATAATTCCGAAATAAAACTTACATTGTATTAAAAGAATTGGTACTGATATCGATCCTGACCCAGTTTTCGTGAGGTTCGACTGGGAAGCGTTCGGCTGTCCTACGTAAACGCTCGAGTGTTGACGAGCCGAATGGTACCAGACGACAATTTTGATACGGTGCTGCGTCCTGTGAAGGTAAGTTATATTTTCAAGAAATGTGAGTTTAGATTTCCCGTTGTCATGCGTATTTCTTTGATATACTCACTTCTAAAAAAAAGAGACGTTCTTGGCCTTTTGGCTAAGATCAAAGTGTAGTGTCTGTTCCGATGGATACTTCACCCCATAGACTGGTATTGTCTTGGCCTTCGGAACTTGATTTACGCCGATCTATGGGTCTGCACTGTGCAGTTCTAGGAGGTCCACCCTTCCAGGCTTCGCCTCCCCTCTTTGGGGAGGAGTAAGTTTATTGCTTACTGCCTGAGGCGCCCCTACCGGGGAATGCCGACGGGGCTTCCCAGGCAATTTTTAAAACCCCACTTTCCCGACCCGACCTTGGGTCACATCTTACTTGTGGGAGTAAGATAAAAACTGGCCTTGTGCCTAACTCCTGGAGAGGAGTAAATCAATACTCACTTCTAAAATGTGTAACATGTTTTGAATATCTTGGAGTAAAATTACTAGTTAGCCCAATGGTGTATTTATTCCGCAAAATAAACATGCATGTAAAGTTGTAATTTAGTGCACTTTAACGATCAGCGGGACCTCATTAATTACGTAATACTAGTGTTTTTTTCGTTTGGTGAGCGCTTAATATCACCTATATTAATATCAAATGATTACTCATAATCCTCGAAATCGATCTTTTTTAGATCATCGCATGTGTATATTTATTATTCCAATATTTAAAAAAAAAAACAATAGTCTCAAAAGATGAGAACGTGGAAAGTGTTTTTTTTTATTCTTTCAAACATTATATTTTTCTATAATTTATAAATTCATCACTAGCTAAATCCCATCCATTCACTGTGGAGGTCCCCAGCTTCCGGAGAGCCTTCTACTCTAATAGCTTATTTCCTCGAGCGGCCACCTTCCGGAAGTCCATCCGATAGTAAAGGAGATGTTCAGAACAGATACTAAACATCGCTTTGGAACTCCCTCCCTGCTCCCTGCCTCCTCGACTGTATCGACATTCAGAAATGTACAACCAATGTGAACATACATCTCACTGCACAGCTTTCAATTCAGGGTGACCCCTAAAAATATCTTTCAGCCTAATTCTAAGAAGCCCCTCACGTCTACATTGGCAACTTGCCTTGTTTGGGGTGAACTTTGTTAAAAAAAAAAGAAAAATGTGGTTCATTCGATTCGACATAATAGGTCTTGAGGAATGCCTTACTCACCGAAACGTTGGCTATATGACAATATTAATAAAGAGTCAACAGTTGGAAGACTGTGTCTTTACCGCAAATATTAATGTATTAACTTCACGATGATCAATGATTTGTTTGTTATGACATATATTGGTACTCTTTTAGAGAACACACCGCGTTTCCGTGGCTTCGTGTCGTCAACGTTCGGGCACGTCTCTGAGGCGCCCGGGAGTTGACGAAACTATTAACCAATCAGGTTACAGCAAGCAGACGATAACTTTTGGAAGAAATTAATTTCTATGATCTGCAACGCGTTAAAAAAAATGAATGTCTACGATCTGTGTCAGAGCGTTGAATCTCCCGAAGGACTCATTGAGTTCTGTCAGCAACGGTCACTTCTAACGAAAGACTAACCCTTGCCCTAAACCCTAACCCTAACCATAATGATCAATGATTTATTTTTTATTACACATATTCATAGACGTCAGTTTATTCTTCATGAAAGGAGCGTTACAGTTACATATAACCAGCGTGATGATTCTCAATGATCTGATGTGCATTCAGGTCATATTATTACCGCCGTAGCGAAAGAACTACGACACCAATGACAAGATTTGACGTAATTAACTATGCTAATTTATTTGACCAGATGTGCCAATCAGAACGTTCATCCTTCTACCGCCTTAGATAATGTTGCCATTGTTTAACCCTAACCCTAACCATGTACCGCCTTAGATAACGTTTCCATTGTTTAACCCTAACCCTAACCCTGTACCGCCTTAGATAACGTTGTCATTGTTTAACCCTAACCCTAACCATGTACCGCCTTAGATAACGTTGCCATTGTTTAACCCTAACCCTAACCCTGTACCGCCTTAGATAACGTTTCCATTGTTTAACCCTAACCCTAACCATGTACCGCCTTAGATAACGTTGCCATTGTTTAACCCTAACCCTAACCCTAACCCTGTACTGCCTTAGATAACGTTGCCATTGTTTAACCCTAACCCTAACCATGTACCGCCTTAGATAACGTTTCCATTGTTTAACCCTAACCCTAACCCTAACCCTGTACCGCCTTAGATAACGTTGCCATTGTTTAACCCTAACCCTAACCCTGTACCGCCTTAGATAACGTTGCCATTGTTTAACCCTAACCCTAACCATGTACCGCCTTAGATAACGTTTCCATTGTTTAACCCTA
>OY744547.1:4275487-4307987 GCA_963556195.1 Sepiola atlantica
CATGTAAACAGCCTCAACAAATATCCGGTACGAAAAAAAAATTAATTTTTTTTATTATTTTATATTTTAGGAGGGGGGATCACTTTCCTATATAAGTTATACGTAAAGTGAGCACCCATTTCTTGGCCACGGAATCTCACTCCTCACATGTATCCCTCTAAATAATAATTATTATTATTACTAGTGGTAGTAGTAGTGGTAGTAGTAATTGTAGTAGTGATGGTAGTGGTAGTAGTAGTAATATTAGTAGTATTATTATTAGTAGTATTAGTAGTAGTGGTAGTTGTAGAGGTAGCTGTAGTAGTAGTAGTAGTAGTAGTTTTAGTAGTAGTTGTAGTAGTAGTGGTATTAGTAGTAATAGTATTATTATTATTAGCAGTAGTAGTGGTATTAGTAGTGGTAGTAGTGGTAGTATTAGTAGTATTAATAGTATTTGTATTATTATTAGTAGTGTTTGTAGTAGTAGTAGTAGTGGTATTAGTAGTAGTAGTAATAGTAGTATCATCAGTAGTAGTATTAGTGGTATTAGTAGTAGTAATAGTATTATTAGGAGTAGTATTAGTATTATTATTAGTATTATTATTATTATTGTTAGTAGTAGTAGTAGTAGTAGTTTTAGTAGTAGTTGTAGTAGTAGTGGTATTAGTAGTAATAGTATTATTATTATTAGCAGTAGTAGTGGTATTAGTTGTGGTAGTAGTGGTAGTATTAGTAGTATTAATAGTATTTGTATTATTATTAGTAGTGTTTGTAGTAGTAGTAGTGGTATTAGTAGTAGTAGTAATATTAGTATCATCAGTAGTAGTATTAGTGGTATTAGTAGTAGTAATAGTATTATTAGGAGTAGTATTAGTATTATTATTAGTATTAGTATTTTTAGTAGTAGTAGTAGTAGTAGTAGTAGTAGTAGTAGTATGTTTAAGTTAAAATTCTGAAGACGATACATTACTATGCTGTGTGTTAAGTATCGGATGCCTTTAACGGGCTTTTCCTTTCCTTTCACTTTCTTTTCCCTTTCCGTTCCTTTTCCTTTCTTTTTCCTTTCCTTTCCTTTTCCGAAACACATGAAAAGAAAGAAAAGCAAAATGCCGCTGCCAAATGAAGATCGAAAAAGCAGCTACTTACTTCATATTCTTTAAAAATGTGAGGATGTCATCTGAAATAAATAGTCATCAGCTATTAAAAGAGTTTGAGGAATTTCGGGTTGCCTTTGCGATATAATTAGACATGGTTCAAAAGCTTTCGTAAAACATCCTTTCCAATTTCATAGAAAAGTTTGTTTTCTTTTAAATTGATTGCATTTTTCTATGGTAATTGGCAAGAATGGCAAACCTTGAACACGTAACGTTCATTCAAGAATGTTGATTCGCAAAAATCAATCTATTTTGTACAAGGGCAACATCAAACGTTACCGATTCATATTTTCCCTTGTAATTACATATTTAAAATCGAAATGAGAAACAGGAATTGAAATGGGTAAGATCAATGGTCATTATAGAAATTGAAGTATATGCAATAAACTTACCTAATCCCTACCTAACCCTATCCTTATAGAAATCGAAGTATATGCAATAAATTTAGCTAACCTAACCCTAACGCTAATCCTTACCCTTACCTAACTCTAACCTTATAGAAATTAGAATATATGCAATAAACTTAGCTAACGCAAACCCTTACCTAACCCAAACCTAACTCTAACCCTAACCCTATCCTTATAGAAATCGAAATATATGCAATAAATTTAGCTAACCCTTACCCTAATCTTTACCCTTACTGTTGTGAAGTTGTCCAACAGTAAATAATAAATAAAGGAAGTCAAGTCGAGGGTTGATTTAACAAGTGTATTAACAAAGTAAGAAAGTGACTAGCACTTGGCTAGACAGTTACAAGACTGTGCTTTGTCTTCTGTGCCTCTGATGACTCGCACTATTTATAGTGACAACCGGTGTAGTTTCTCCTGTGTAAGAACGGCCGGTGTAACACTTACCTAACTCTAACCATAACCCTACCCTTATAGCAATTGAAGTATATGCAATAAACTTAGCTAACCCAAACATTAACCTTTACCCTAACCCTTACCTTAACCCTGACCCTACTATTATAAAAATTGAAGTATATGCAATAAACTTAGCTAACGCAAACCCTTACCTAACACTTACCTAACTCTACTCAATCCTATTCTTATAGAAATTGAAGTATATGCAATAAACTTACCTAACCCTTACCTAACACTTACTTAACTCTACCCCGAACCCTATTCTTATAGAAATCGAAGTATATGCAATAAACTTAGCTAAGCCTAACTCTTATCTTACCCTAACCGTAACCCTACCCTTATAGAAATTGAAGTATATGCAATAAACTAAGTTAATCCACCCGAGATTGGTGAACTGACAATTTCTGAGAATTTTTATATACACAAATGATAGTAAATTTTGTCGTGAAGAACTCCGACATCCCAGTGTTTTTCGAAAAAGAGTCTCATTTGGATCGCTAACCCAGTGCTGTGCAACAATTTGTCACATTGCTTAATAGTTATATCTAATGGAATATCCTCGTAGGTGACTGAGAGAGATTGACATAGCTTTCATTGATTAGGGTTCCCACGGGTATCCCTACGATGATCGTGCTTAAAGAAGCTATACAGCTCCTCCAGAATACTTCGTATCGTAAAACAGAAACATTTCCAAAGAGTTTAATTCTTAACGGATTCCAAGCATTCATTTTCTTTGTAATGTTTTTTTTTTGTTACATCAATTTGTTTAATAATGTTTTTATTTAATCATCAGATATAAGTTTTAAATTGTTTAAATCTTATTAGAATCAAAGATTTAAAATAATTAATTGGTCCCTCACTGTCAACCAAGCTCCAGCCCCTGTCCCATCGCCGCAATGTAGCACCCTTTGTGCTTGTTTTACAAGTACTTCAATGGATTATGCTCCGATGAACTTGCTGCTCTGGTGCCCCCTCGACGTAAATTCACTAGACCAACTCGACAATCAACTAAATCCCATCAATTCACTGTGGAAGTCCCCAGATTACGAGGAGTCTTCTGCTCCAATAGATTCTTTCCTCGTGCTGCTAGCCTCTGGCACTCCCTCCCTGTCTCCTGTTTCCCCCGACAGTACCGACATGCATAGGTTTAAAACTAATGTAAACAGACATCTCGCTGCACAGTTCCCAACTTAGAATGACACCCTAAACCTACTCCCTAATTATCAGTAGCCCCTAACGTCTACAGTGGCGGCCTGCCTTGTTTGTGGTGAAATATCATAATACACTTCATTTTTTTTAAGTAATTTTGAGTTTAATATTCAGACCTCAAATATCTTAAAGAAATCGAAGTATTTGTAGACATTAAACATTATTAAAAAAAGATAAAGATAGCAAAACTGATTCATACAGAGTTGAAACGTCGTAATGTCTTTGTTTGCATCTACAATTAGATGTTATATCAGATAGTATAAAAGCAAGGTGAGACTCTTAGAATGATGCGTTAATCAACGGCGTATACAATCAGAGTTACATGATTTAATGGGTTCGTAGTTTGCTTACTGAACGACATCGATAATGAAATATGTTAAATATCAACTGCTTAGATCAGGGGTGGGCAAACAATGGCCCGCGGGCCGCATGCGGCCCGGCAATGTAATTCATACGGCCCTTCAAAATGCTAGTAAATGAAAAATGATTGCATTTTCGCTTTGCAGTCCATATATTTCGGTTATTTCAGATATCATTTATATTGCGACCTAGTAAAAATTGTTTTTTTTTAATGTGGCCCATGCTCTGAAAAGTTTGCCCACCCCTGGCTTAGATGAATCTGCGTATATAGATTTTTTCTCATATCAAAATCCATGTTTGTGTGTCTTTTAACCGAGCAGTGGTTATCGAACAGACAACTGAACAGACAGATAAGCATTCTCTAATATATACGAGGCCTGTCTAAAACGTATCCGACCTTAAGCCAGAAAATATATTTCAAATACGTGACGGTGTTGGGACTCTAATCCCCTTCAAAGTAGGCCCCTTGTGTTTTCACAAACTTAGCCCACCGATCCATCCACTGCCGGAAACAACTCTGGAAGTCTTTTCTTGGGAATGGTATTCATCTCCGCCGTCGCGTTAGATTCAGCAGGTGTTTGGAGAGGATGCGATGGGTGTAGCATGGATTAAGGAGTGCTTCAAGAAATTTAAAAATGGCCGCACACCAGCGGAGAGTGTCCAGCGTTCTGACAGGCCCCAAACTGTTCAGAGTGCAGCTGTTGTTGAGATGGTGCGAAAAAAGAGATAATGCTGAACGCGACGGCAGAGATGAACACCATTCTAAAAGACTTCCAGAGGTGTTTCCGGCAGTGGATGGATCGGTGGGCTAAGTGTGTACAAACATACGGTGTCTACCTTAAAGAGGATTATGGTCCCAACCCCGTCACGTATTTGAAATATATATATATATATATATATATATATATATATATATATATATATATATATATATATATATATATACATATACATATACATATACATACATATACATATACATATATATATACATATATATATATATACATATACATATATATATACATATGAAGAGTTCGAGTGCAAAACGCGATAAATCCAATTTGTTTACATTGAGACCTTAATCAATAAAAGAACGAATATATTAAATATAGACTTCGAATATAAGTTTATTTTAATTGAAAGCAACCAATAATAATTTTTCGGTATCATATTATGTTAAACATAATTTGAGTATGTGGTCGAGTGTTGAAATGTAACAATTTTTATAGTGCTATCTTCGTAATTTTTTTAATGGCGTTTATCGCGTTTTGCATTTGAACTCTTCATATATATATATATATATATATATATATATATATATATATATATATATATATATATATATATATATATTAAAGAAAGAAAGATGAAGATAAAAAATTGTACAAATTTCATAAAGTTACATAAATTAATACAAATTTTATTACATCGAAAGTTCAGATGCAAGGAGTTACATTAATCCTTAAACGATGGTTTTTCAAAGATAAAACTCTTCTCTTAGTCGGCAAAACTCCCTACCCTAAGCAGAATATTAAAGATGATATATAAAACTTTTGAAACATTTCTCTGCCAGGGAAGCCAGGAATTGAAGGCAGATATGAACTTTTCCACATAACGCCTTTCAACAGACAATCTTAACCTCGGATTTGCCGAATTGGATATTTAAAATACCAATACAGGATTTTTACTTGTAACTCCACGGAAATATACTATAACGGAGTACGAATCCATACAGACCAAGTGAGATATTTTAAACCCTCCACCTTTTATTTGTTAAAAAACTTTCTTCTTTTCTACAAACTGTTACTTTTACTATTAACTATCTACACCATAACGTCCCTTTCGTCTTCAAAAATCACCTCGCAATACTGCTAATTTTCTACTTCCCGGCCTTTTATTTCTTCATCCCCAACATTTTTTGTTTTTTTTATTCTTCAATTTTTCAAAGAGAAATGGAACTAGGTAATATTTAATTGTTATAAATACCATATTACCAGATTTTATCCTCTGGCGAGAAGAGTTTTATCTTTGAAAAACCATGGTTTAAGGATTAATTTAACTCCTTGCATCTGAACTTTCGATGTAATAAAATTTGTATTAATTTATGTAACTTTATGTAATTTTGGACAATTTTTTATCTTCATCTTTCTTTCTTTAAAATTGATTGCTCTACTCAACGTATTGAGCTTTATTTTATCGAGATAGATCACTCTATGATATTTCACTTATCGTTAATTCTATTATCATTAGTATATATATATATATATATATATATATATATATATATATATATATATATATATAAGAAATATTTGTTGTTTGTTTATTATCTATGTACGTGTACACTTCGTCTTTTTTAATCGGGATTCATCAGCATAGAGATATAACTATTCACTACTGGTTGCGTGATTCGAAACCTCCGAATATATATATATATATATATATATATATATATATATATATATATATATATATATATATATATATATATATAATAACGAGGATATTTTTTTAATAAAATATTTGGAAAACCTTGCACAATGCAAATTATTTGTTTTTAAAAATAAATTATTTGTTTATCTTAAAAACATTTTTTTTATTTCTATAAACTTGAGTACTTTCGGTAATATATACCATCTTCAGAAGAATATTTCTTCTTTTTGTTTCTTTTTTTTCTCCTTGGTTGAGACATACTTATCGCAGCCAAGTTGAAAATCCGTCTAGATGTTGGGACGAAAAGTGTTGATATGGCTGTGTGTCACGTGGTTGCGTGGAAGGATATTTTGAAGATGGTATATATTACCGAAAGTACTCAAGTTTATAGGAAAAAAAATGTTTTTAAGATAAACAAATAATTTATTTTTAAAAACAAATAATTTGCGTTGTGCAAGGTTTTCTAAATATTTTATTTAAAAAAAATATCCTCGTTATTATTGCCATTCCGCCAACGCTTCAAATGTGTGACTTTTCAATATATATATATATATATATATATATATATACATATATGTGTGTGTGTGTGTGTGTGTGTGTGGAGGAATAAACACAGGCGACATTATGCAACAATACCGTAATTAGTCATCTGATATTATACGTTTCGGAGTTGGATAGACTGTTTTTCAAGGGTGACCCTAACTCTAACCCTAAACTTAACCCTAACCTCTAACCAGTCATACCGGAGAAGTTTATTGATGAGTGTGTTAAAGAATTCGCACATCCTTTGTTTCACAATTAACATATGAATAGCTGCAGTGTTATGATCAATTTTCCATAGCTTTCGGCGCACTATATCTTATGTGTGGCCTAAAATGTTTTCCCCCGGACACTTAATCTTGAAACCTTACCCGGATACTGTTGACCGACGAAAGAAATCATCCGCTCTAACTCTACTCTGATATCACAGGTACATATGTGTCCATTCAACCTGATGTATTACTCGCGTGAACTCTCTTAGCATTTACGACTTTTATTTATACGTCGTCTTAAAGGACACTTCTCTTAAAAATGATGGAATCGTTTATTACCATGCGATAGTTTGTTTTACCGGGCTGAACTACGTAAATCAAGTCAAGAATATTGCTTCTTAAAACCAATACATATCTATCAACTTCATGCATAGCCGACATAAAAAAATGTCGAATGAATCGCTATACTCGTAATATCCTGTGTATAAACTCACTCTAGCAAATACATCTAAACAGCGTAAACCAATTCTATGAATCAAGAATAGTCGATAAGATTAGCGTATTAGCACGGGTTTGAATTAATTTATATTCGGGTGAATTATGATAGCTGCAATGTTATCGATAGTTTGTTCTGGAAGGATTTGGTTCAGTGTCCATAGCTAAATATATATATATATACTCCGACTGTCGTGCCTACCAATCTATTCATATAGAAACAATTCCTCTCACATCTGAAAAGCCTCAAAGCAGACAGATTTGCAAAGATTTGCATTTCGAAATGTGGCAATGTATTCAATTGTATATTTAGCAATTTCGTCGAATTGAATATTCTGTTTTTCGGCGTAAAACTTTGATATTCATCGTTTGAATTTGTTTAACATACGTAATTGTTATTTCATCGTGAGTCAACACTTATTAAGATTTAAAAGCAACTCGAGGAAAAGTGTTTATACGATGGATGGATTGTCAGTCATATATATATATATATATATATATATATATATATATATATATATATATAAAGCTTGCAGATTATACCTCATATATATATAAAGCTTGCGGATTATACCTTGCTTTGAACTTTTGAATTGAATTTTGATTTGGCTTTTGCTTTCTCTAATTCCTTTCCACTCTCCTTCATATATATATATATATATATATATATATATATATATATTTCTATTCATATTCAATTTCTATTTTAATTTTGTGTCACCTTTATATAACTTTGTGGAATTGTAAACTTATTCTAACAGGCATAATGCTATTTCAAGACCTGAAGATCGGGAGCTCCTAAAAACTGCTTTCGTGAAACAAAATCAATTTTGTAGTCAAAATGAAATAAATTTTCATTTATATATATATATATATATATATATATATATATATATATATATATATACAGGCGATATTTATTATCTTTTCAGATTTAAATTTGGCATATTATATATATATGGCATTTTGTCAGTCAGGTTAGAGTTAGGGTTAGGGTTAGGGTAAGGGTAAGTGGTTAAGATCAAACTGCGATTACGTGCATAATGAGGTATAGATAAAGCAAAATAGTAAACCCCAACCTTAACCCTAACCCTTACCCTAATTCTCTTTTATCGAAAAAAGAATGTCAACTAATACTTTTTCGTCTTTTGTGACATATCACGTCGTACCACTATTTGACCTTAAGATTTAGAAAATAAATTCCATCAGGCAAAATACCGAGAACATGGATTCATTTTTACATTTTATTTCCTTATTCCAGTTTGTGGAGCCAATAGATAATTTTTAAGCGAGCAAAGATACATACTATTTCCTGAAAACTTTAACAAAGAATACAGAGTCCAATTTGACGTATGTAAATGATCTGGTAAAATTTTAAAAAACCTGTTTCGTGTCATCCTGATTTTCTACTCGCCACTGAAATCAAGCAATGCTGGAGTTTTGTGCCAAGGTGATTGTGCAACCCTCGATCCACTTTAAACTTCAGCACCTGAATTCTGACAGAAGATATGTATTTTTGTTTTAGATTTAAACGAAGCACTCGCTTATATATGGTATTTTGTTCATTACAATCAGAATCCATTTAATTATTAGCATTTTAAGGCATTTCGTGAGTAACTCATTAATTTAAGTTCTTGTTATAAACAGAATAAATAGAAAACAAAATATTTTATGGAAGATATTTTATGAAACAAAATATAAAAATTAAATGAATGCGCAATGCAATACGGGTTTTTACTTGTTTGGAGGGTGACCCTCTGTTTTACGAGCACTGATGATAGCCTCTTCAAGAAAAAAATAAATGCCTGATACGTTTCAAACATTACATATATCTTGGTGTTATTTCTTGTCATAAACAGAGTGAGATCTTCAGTGTTCAACATATAGAAAAGTATAATAAATGGCAAGTATTACTTGTATGTAAGAGGCACAAACAATCAGTTATGCCCTGTTGGAAGCTGGCACGACTAAATTGAGTTGCTGAGAAAGAGAAAGACAGCATCATACATCGACAGCTCTCTCTAGGATAACAGGGCTAACTCACCAGCGTGGCTAAACGGACAAAATGCTTCAAAAACTTTAATTTTGTGAATATTAATTCATTTATGCCTTAAAAGTTTGCTCAGCTTCACTTTGTTACCATTCCTCGTCTCTTTTTTCCCATTAGGATCAAAGTGTGTTATCTGTTCTGTACTCGATGAAACGGGATGAAGCCTTTTTGATTGGGGTAAGTTTTATTTTATCACATGCAGCTTGTGCATAGCACGTCTGTTCTGTCAGTCCATGACGGTATCAATTTCACCACCGACACACCCCTTCCCTAAGTTATCGTTCTGTGTGAAATAATTTGAAATAGCTTTTCTGTCTGCTTTAGAATCGCGACAGAAATAACATTTTAGAAAAACAATAAAAACGAAGTTAAAACAAAAACAGAATGTGCAAGATTTCGTCAGCGTCGCGACGAAAACCAAATATTTAGGTTCATTGATAGCGACAACGGTTTGTAAAAATAGACACTTATTTAAACTTAATATTTTCTTTCAAAGCGTATATATATATATATATATATATATATATATATATATATATATATATATATATATATATATATATATATATATTCCATGATAAATGCCAGTATACTGAAATCATATGCCCTTAATAGGGTTAAGATTAATATTCATATACACTAGATGTACAAAAGCAAGGAAATTCCCAAATTTTTACACTTTTATTGTCATTAAGTGTATGACTACATATCAACCAAACCATTTCATAATCACATAACTACAGTATAAATCTCTATGCATGAGTGGATGAAGTGTGTGAGGTGCGCTGAAGAAAAATTCCTACCAGTAAAATAAATAGGCCTGTTGTGCTCGCATACCCTTAATGACAATAAAAGTGTAAAACTTTGGGAATTTCCTTGCTTTTGTACATTTAGTGTATATGAATTTTCATCTTAACCCTATTAAAGACATATGATTTCAGTATACTGGCATTGTTCATGGAATGTCACTACATTTGTAAAGGCTATGCCTCAATACAATGCCTTCTCATAAGGTTATTTTTAATTTTCTGGAAAACTAAGGTATATGGTAACCTGAAAAATGCCATCAACTAAACCCTAGAACCTCTATCTCTGCCAAAGATCAGCTGAATCCATCAAATAGTTGATGAGATACAGGGTGGCACATACGTACGTACGTACGTACGTATATACAGGTAACATGATTTCATGATTGAAATTTCTGGACCTCTTGGTTGCCTTGACTAATGATGCTGAAATTCTACACATTTATAGAACCTATCAAATAAAAATGTTGTGCAACGTTTTAACTAATTTGGTTTATTGGTTTTTAAGTTATGATTGATCAAACAAATGAGATTTCCAGCATAGGCCATTCTTGACGGCTATCAAGGGATAGAGCGCTCTCGCGCCTCCCTATATATGTATATATATATATATATATATATATATATATATATATATATATATATATATATATATATGTATATTAATATATATATAGTACACGTAGTGTATTAGTTTCTGTAGATGTAAATCCGTTGAAACTCCAGTGTTTATAAAAAGTGCTCAATAACAAGTAGAGCTGTTCATAAGTATACATTTTTATTTATACAAACATTATTGGTTAGATATGTGCATACATGTTTCGGTTGTACTCTTCACAGAGAGTCAACCTCTTCAGACTAATCCATCTCACTTCTCTGTCTTTTTTCGTCTGAAGAGGTTCACTCTCTGTGAAGAGTACAACCGAAACATGTATGCACATATGTAACCAATAATGTTTGTATAAATAAACACTTATTCTCTCTCTCTCTCTCTCTCTCTCTCTCTCTCTCTCTCTCTCTCTCTATATATATATATATATATATATATATATATATATATATATATATATATATATATATATACACACACACTTTTATTTGTTTAACTTGTCGCTTCTCAAAATATAACTCATTCATTACCTCGGAATATTGGTCTGTTTATTTTTTCGTCTGTCATTGCCGTCTTGATTTTCATCGCAACGCGAGAGTTACGTATTTCATCTCTGAGACGTGTTCGATACCAATCGATACTTGTAGTATTAATACCACTCGTAGATGTAATACATTCATCTACACTGTGCTAACCTAGTCGTGAACATGATTCTGACGGATGCTCGCTTACTCGTCTAGTTGTGGCATTCAAAAATCTTAAACCTTCAGATTTCAGAGCGAGACGTAGTCGTTATTAATAAAACATAAAGAAAACGAACCCCGAAAGAATTTGTAACGGACAATGTGTTTGTATAGTCCGGTTGACACACATTAGGGGACACAACGTCAGGGGAAGCAAGAGATAAACTCGGCCTTTTTCGGCTTTTTTCGGTTTACTTTAATCATAACGTCTACTTTGTCGGATTTTTTTCAACCTTTCGTCCGATGTATCCTCCGACCTTCTTCGGGTGTGTTTTTGTCAGAATTCGGGAATCTTTGTAACGAACTCTGGAATTATACGGTACTCTGAACCCAATACTTAATGCACGGGGTTGATTGTTCTCGTTCCCTTGACCATGACCGAATAAAATTCTTGTATTTGTTTTTCTTTATTTAGTTCCGCCTACGGTGAGGATTGAACCTTCCACATCTAAAAGACTATCATTTAGAACTTATTATTATACTACGCCCAATAAATAAAGTTGTTAAATAATAAAACTTAATCCTTTAAAAAATTAAATAAAAAATTAAAACTCTGTTTCGTTTAATTTCTAATATTTTCTATGACAAAAATAATGAGTCATTCCGTCTTATAAGTCCGACTTTTTATAACATTTAGCAATTTAAACTTTTATAGAGGTATTACATTTAGTAATGTAAACTTGTATAGAGGTATTACATTTAGTAATTTAAACTTTTATAGAGGTAACACATTTAGTAATTTAAACTTTTATAGAGGTATTACATTTAGTAATTTAAACTTTTATAGAGGTATTACATTTAGTAATGTAAACTTTTATAGAGGTATTACATTTAGTAATTTAAACTTTTATAGAGGTATAACATTTAGTAATTTAAACTTTTATAGAGGTATTACATTTAGTAATTTAAACTTTTATAGAGGTATTACATTTAGTAATGTAAACTTTTATAGAGGTATTACATTTAGTAATTTAAACTTTTATAGAGGTATAACATTTAGTAATTTAAACTTTTATAGAGGTATTACATTTAGTAATTTAAACTTTCATAGAGGTATTACATTTAGTAATTTAAACTTTCATAGAGGTATTACATTTAGTAATTTAAACTTTTATAGAGGTATTACATTTAGTAATTTAAACTTTTATCGAGGTATAACATTTAGTAATTTAAACTTTTATAGAGGTATTACATTTAGTAATTTAAACTTTCATAGAGGTATTACATTTAGTAATTTAAACTTTCATAGAGGTATTACATTTAGTAATTTAAACTTTCATAGAGGTATTACATTTAGTAATTAAAACTTTCATAGAGGTATTACATTTAGTAATTTAAACTTTTATAGAGGTATTACATTTAGTAATTTAAACTTTTATAGAGGTATTACATTTAGTAATTTAAACTTTTATAGAGGTATTACATTTAGTAATTTAAACTTTTATAGAGGTATTACATTTAGTAATTTAAACTTTTATAGAGGTATTACATTTAGTAATTTAAACTTTTATAGAGGTATACCATTTAGTAATTTAAACTTTTATAGATGTATTACATTTAGTAATTTAAACTTTTATAGAGGTATTACATTTAGTAATTTAAACTTTTATAGAGGTATTACATTTAGTAATTTAAACTTTTATAGAGGTATTACATTTAGTAATTTAAACTTTTATAGAGGTATTACATTTAGTAATTTAAACTTTTATAGAGGTATTACATTTAGAGTAATTTAAACTTTTATAGAGGTATTACATTTAGTAATTTAAACTTTTATAGAGGTATTACATTTAGTAATTTAAACTTTTATAGAGGTATTACATTTAGTAATTTAAACTTTTATAGATGTATTACATTTAGTAATTTAAACTTTTATAGAGGTATTACATTTAGTAATTTAAACTTTTATAGAGGTATTACATTTAGTAATTTAAACTTTTATAGAGGTATTACATTTAGTAATTTAAACTTTTATAGAGGTATTACATTTAGTAATTTAAACTTTTATAGAGGTATTACATTTAGTAATTTAAACTTTTATAGAGGTATTACATTTAGTAATTTAAACTTTTATAGAGGTATTACATTTAGTAATTTAAACTTTTATAGAGGTATAACATTTGGTAATTTAAACTTTTATAGATGTATTACATTTAGTAATTTAAACTTTTATAGAGGTATTACATTTAGTAATTTAAACTTTTATAGAGGTATTACATTTAGTAATTTAAACTTTTATAGAGGTATTACATTTAGTAATTTAAACTTTTATAGAGGTATTACATTTAGTAATTTAAACTTTTATAGAGGTATTACATTTAGTAATTTAAACTTTTATAGACGTATTACATTTAGTAATTTAAACTTTTATAGAGGTATTACATTTAGTAATTTAAACTTTTATAGAGGTATTACATTTAGTAATTTAAACTTTTATAGAGGTATTACATTTAGTAATTTAAACTTTTATAGAGGTATAACATTTAGTAATTTAAACTTTCATAGAGGTATTACATTTAGTAATTTAAACTTTTATAGAGGTATTACATTTAGTAATTTAAACTTTTATCGAGGTATTACATTTAGTAATTTAAACTTTTATAGAGATATTACATTTAGTAATTTAAACTTTTATCGATGTATTACATTTAGTAATTTAAACTTTTATCGAGGTATTACATTTAGTAATTTAAACTTTTATCGAGGTATTACATTTAGTAATTTAAACTTTTATAGAGGTATTACATTTAGTAATTTAAACTTTTATAGAGATATTACATTTAGTAATTTAAACTTTTATAGAGGTATTACATTTAGTAATTTAAACTTTTATAGAGGTATTACATTTAGTAATTTAAACTTTTATAGAGGTATTACATTTAGTAATTTAAACTTTTATAGAGGTATTACATTTAGTAATTTAAACTTTTATAGAGATATTACATTTAGTAATTTAAACGTTTATGGAGATATTACATTTAGTAATTTAAACTTTTATAGAAGTATTACATTTAGTAATTTAAACTTTTATAGAGGTATTACATTTAGTAATTTAAACTTTTATAGAAGTATTACATTTAGTAATTTAAACTTTTATAGAGATATTACATTTGGTAATTTAAACTTTTATCGAGGTATTACATTTAGTAATTTAAACTTTTATAGAGGTATAACATTTAGTAATTTAAACTTTTATTGAGGTATTACATATAGTAATTTAAACTTTCATAGAGGTATTACATTTAGTAATTTAAACTTTTATAGAGGTATTTCATTTAGTAATTTAAACTTTTATAGAGGTATTACATTTAGTAATTTAAACTTTTATAGAGGTATTTCATTTAGCAATTTAAACTTTGATAGAGGTATTAAATTTAGTAATTTAAACTTTTATAGAGGTATTACATTTAGTAATTTAAACTTTTATAGAGGTATTACCTATAGTAATTTAAACTTTTATAGAGGTATTACATTTAGTAATTTAAACTTTTATAGAGGTATTACATTTAGTAATTTAAACTTTTATAGAGGTATTTCATTTAGTAATTTAAACTTTTATAGAGGTATTACATTTAGTAATTTAAACTTTTATAGAGGTATTTCATTTAGCAATTTAAACTTTGATAGAGGTATTACATTTAGTAATTTAAACTTTTATAGAGGTATAACATTTAGTAATTTAAACTTTTATAGAGGTATTACATTTAGTAATTTAAACTTTTATAGAGGTATAACATTTGGTAATTTAAACTTTTATAGAGGTATTTCATTTAGTAATTTAAACTTTTATAGAGGTATTACATTTAGTAATTTAAACTTTTATAGAGGTATTACATTTAGTAATTTAAACTTTTATAGAGGTATAACATTTAGTAATTTAAACTTTTATAGAGGTATTACATTTAGTAATTTAAACTTTGATAGAGGTATTACATTTAGTAATTTAAACTTTTATAGAGGTATTACATTTAGTAATTTAAACTTTTATAGAGGTATTACATTTAGTAATTTAAACTTTTATAGAGGTATTACATTTAGTAATTTAAACTTTTATAGAGGTATTACATTTAGTAATTTAAACTTTTATAGAGGTATTACATTTAGTAATTTAAACTTTTATAGAGGTATTACATTTAGCAATTTAAACTTTTATATAGGTATTACATTTAGTAATTTAAACTTTCATCAAGATATTACATTTAGTAATTTAAACTTTTATAGAGGTATTACATTTAGTAATTTAAACTTTTATAGAGGTAACACATTTAGTAATTTAAACTTTTATAGAGGTATTACATTTAGTAATTTAAACTTTTATAGAGGTATTACATTTAGTAATTTAAACTTTGTTTAAAATGTGTCTTGAATGTTAATGCTTTTAAAAAAATGTTCAGATCTTCAAATAATTGCGTGATGGAATTAAAAATGAGGGAAACATGGTCTCGATTGATGGAAGCAACGTGCTGCCTACTGGAACTCTATTACGTGGCATACTTTTCTCCAGCAACACTAAAGTCTATCGGTGAATGATCTTAGCCCTTCAAGAGATAAAACGCCTTTTTCTTCGATGTCCATTTCGTTAATAGAACACCTGTCAAATGTTAAAAAAAATTGGCACAACTTAAAAGGAATAAATGTAATAAAACCGTGAAAAAATGGTGACCTTTAATAGAAATGGGGACTTTTAATAGAAATAGTGACCTTTAATAGAAATGGTGACTTTTAATAGAAATGGTGACCTTTAATAGAAATGGTGACCTTTAATATAAATGGTGACCTTTAATAGAAATTGTGAACTTTAATAGAAATGGTGACCTCTAATAGAAATGGTGACCTTAAATAGAAATGGTGACCTTTAATAGAAATGGTGAACTTTAATAGAAATGGTGACCTTTAATAGAAATGGTGAACTTTAATAGAAATGGTGACCTCTAATAGAAATGGTGACCTCTAATAGCAATGGTGACTTTTAATAGAAATGGTGAACTTTAATAGAAATGATGACTTTTTATAGAAATGGTGAACTTTAATAGAAATGGTGACCTTTAATAGAAATGGTGAACTTTAATAGAAATGGTGACCTCTAATAGAAATGGTGACCTCTAATAGCAATGGTGACTTTTAATAGAAATGGTGAACTTTAATAGAAATGGTGACTTTTTATAGAAATGGTGAACTTTAATAGAAATGGTGACCTTTAATAGAAATGGTGAACTTTAATAGAAATGGTGAACTTTAATAGAAATAATGACTTTTAATAGAAATGGTGACCTTTAATAGAAATGGTGAACTTTAATAGAAATGCTAACCTTTAATAGAAATAATGACTTTTAATAGAAATGGTGACCTTTAATAGAAATAATGACTTTTAATAGAAATGGTGACCTTTAATAGAAATGGTGAACTTTAATAGAAATGGTGAACTTTAATAGAAATAATGACTTTTAATAGAAATGGTGACCTTTAATAGAAATGGTGAACTTTAATAGAAATGCTAACCTTTAATAGAAATAATGACTTTTAATAGAAATGGTGAACTTTTATAAAAATGGGTAACTTTAATAGAAATTGGGACCTCTAATAGAAATGGTGACCTTAAATAGAAATGGTGACCTTTAATAGAAATGGTGACCTTAAATAGAAATGGTGACCTTTAATAGAAATGGTGACCTTTAATAGAAATGCCTAAATGTTAAAAGTACACAACAATGAGGAATCTTCGAAAGAAAAATGTATTCGAAAGGTAAATAAGAAATTCATTCTTCATTGTTATTTCTAGTCGAAATGCACTCAGTTGATTGCGTCTTTGAACACAATCAACTGATTCATCAAACACCAAGAATCCAAACCGCGGTAAAGGCTTTCTGTGTTGTGGCTGGATTAGAATAGATCGATGCCTCCACCCCTCGGCGATGTTTGTTTAAGACACATAAATCATACACATTTATGGAAAGTTTTTTTTCATTCTTCGTCCTAGAAAAAGTCTTCTAAAACTTACAATTGATAGTAACCCAATCATCTTCACAAGTAGCATTTTTATTATCTTCATTATCCTCACCATCTTCATCATCATTTTCATCATCTGCAGCATCATTTTCTTACACATTTTCTTCATCCTCACCATCTTCATCATAATTTTTATCATCATCATCATCATCTTCTTCATCATTTTCTTCATCCTCACATCTTCATTATCATTTTCATCATCTCCATCATCATCTTCTTAATAATTTTCTTCATCCTCACCATCTTCATCATCATTTTCATCATCTACATCATCATCTTAATTATTTTCTTCATCCTGACCATCTTCGTTATCATTTTCATCATCTCCATCATCATCTTCTTACAAATTTTCTTCATCCTCACCATCTTAAACATCATTTTCATCATCTCCATCATCATCTTAATTATTTTCTTCATCCTAAACATCATCGGTTTTCTCATCTCCATCATCATCTTCTTACACATTTACTTCATCCTCACAATCTTAAACATCATTTTCATCATCTCCATCATCATCTCCTTACACATTTTCTTCATCTTCACAATCTTCATCATCATTTTCATCATCTGCATCATCATCTTCTTCACAATTTTCTTCATCCTCACCATCTTTGTTATCATTTTCATCATCTCCATCATTATCTTCTTCATCATTATTTTCCTCCTCTCCATCATCATCCTCTTCAACATTTACTTCATAATATTCACCATCTTCATCATCATTTTCATCATCTCCATCATCATTTTCTTCATCATTTTCTTCATCCTCACCATTTTGATTATCATTTTCATCATCTCCATCATCATCTTCTTCATCATCTTCTTACACATTTTCCTTATCCTCACCATCTTCATCATCATTTTCATCGTCTCCATCGTCATCTTCTTCATCATCTTCTTCATCCACCCCATCTTCGACTTCATCACAAGAAGCATGAACCACAGTAACTCACACGTTCATTTCGTCCACTTTAGTAATATATTAATAAAAATGTGTGGACCACACTTATAGATTGTTTGTGTATATATGTGGCTGTCTGCCTCCACATAACATATCATAATCGTTTTCAATCAATCGAGAAAGCTTAAAGTATTAAAGTTTAAAGTATTAAAACTGACTTTAAACACTCCTATTAAAAACAATTTAATTACAAAATTAATTTCACCAGAATGCATTTCGGTTTTTAATATTTTTCAAAACAATTTTGAAGCACTTAGACTTTCGCATAGAAAGTCATTTCTGACTTCAAATCTTCGTATATTAATAGAATGACTATCAAATAAATTCTCCCTATCGGTCACATTTTTTTGCTAGGCTACCGCGTCACGTGGTGTACACCTGTAACAAACGAATCAAAAGTTTACGACGGCGCGCCTCTGATGTACAAAAGAATCGAAAATCTACGATCGAATTGTTGAAATTTATCACCTTGTAATGGTATGAACCCAGCTCCAGTTATGTCTAATTAGTTTATTCATATGATTAGATATAGTATCGTTTAACTATGAAATCCTTACAGCTACACAACGGGTTTATTAAACGTGACATCGTGATATTGGACAAAAGGGAGAAAGTAGCAACCCTAGTTGAAGTCAGTGTCCGTAATGATGCAGGGTTAAAAGGAGCTGAAAGAGAAAAGATTACGAAATACCAAGGTCTTATGTACGACATGAAAAGAAACTCCAACATCCCAGTAAGTATAGAAGCAACTGGACTAATGAAAAAGAATTTCAAAAACTATCTGGCTAATATACCCGGTGAACCGAGTGCAAGAGAAATAAAACAATTACACTTAAAGGGACGGTCAGAATCTTAAAAAGATCTCTCGGTTGGATTATCGTTTGAAGATATATGCACTCGAAATGTAAGGTTAGTTAAAACAAAACATGCAATATAATGTACGGATAGAGGGGGCGGAGACATGCGTTTGAATGGTGGAAATCATAGATAAAGTAAAACAAATAAATGTTTTAACCCTTAAATGCTTTATTTTTTTTATTGGTTCGATAAAAAGTAAAAACGTTTCAGAAGGGGTAACATGATTTTGGGGAAAAAATTTAACAAAATAAATGACGAAAAAATGTGAAATAAATTGTATAACATTTTTCATGCATAACAAAACACTGTAGTATGTGCATCTAAATATTAGTAACACACTAGAGAATCATAAAATAAACTTTTACTTACAATTATAATGAGCAGATTTAAAAGTTTAGACTTTTGAATTAGACAGATGACACACAGATAGCACTCGCCCGTGACATCGAAAATACTGATTACCTATTTAACGGGCATGCTGATGCAACATCATACTAATACCTACTCACACTTTCCAACAAGATCGTTGCAGATTTGAAATAAGTTGCAGCTTAACAGGTTTTCGTTTAATATTATATTAAATAGGCATTTTGTCGGAAGGTATCGTATTTAAACAAATAGTATTTAAGGGTTAAGAAGGTCAGATTGCCAGAGAGCTCATCGGCCGGAATATCTGTTATTATATTAAATCAAAGTTTTTAAAAGATACGAATTTTTATTTGTTTTTAAATCAATAAAAATAAAATATAAACAAAAAAACGAACGTGTACGACACGACCCCCTCTATGAAATAATTGTCATTCATTTTTTTAAAAAGTGTTCGTGATTATTATAGAGGGACCACCAAAGTTTCAAATTATGAGAAAAAAAACTTTAAAAAAAAAAAAAATTTTTTGGCATATCCTATGTAAGTTTTACTATAATCGATATTTCAACCAGTTTAAATAATTTTATTTCCAAACGCATTTTCGCAATTTAGAACAAGAGGATCATTTTATGTTTAATATCGAAACTGCACCCCCTTTAAAAACCTGAACAGGGTAGCTCAAAATCTTTCATAATATATGTTACACCGGCCGTTCTTACACAGGAGAAACTACACCGGTTGTCACTATAAATAGTGCGAGTCACCAGAAGAAAAAGCACAGTCTTGTAACTGTCGTTCAGTCGCTTTCTTGGCCTTTTGGCCAAGATCAAAGTGTAGTATCTGTTCCGATAGATACTGCACGAGACTGGTCCTGTGCAGTTCTAGGAGGTCCACCCTCCCAGGCTTTGCCTCCCCTCTTTGGGGAGGAGTAAGTTTATTGCTTACTGTCTGAGGCGCCCCTACCGGGGAATGCCGACGGGGCTGTCCAGGCAATTTTTAAAGGTAATAGGTGCTCTCCCTCTAGAGTGCTGATTTATCAAAACCCCACTTTCCGACCTTGTGTCACATTTTACTCTGTGGGGAGTAAATAAATACCCAGTCTTGTAACTGTCTAGCCAAGAGCTAGTCACTTTCTTACTTTGTTAATACACTTGTTAAACCAACCCTCGACTTGACTTCCTTTATTTATTATTTACTGTGGAACAACTTCACAACAATATAAAAATTTGTTTTTTAATAAATGTAGTAATAATATTTTCGTCCATTAAGCGGTATAGGTACAGTACCTGGTTATGTCAGTTTTCATCTTTACCTTGCTTCTACTGCTTTATAGTACAAAGAAAAATATTTGTGAAATTTTGTGGAAAAATATGCTACTCAGTATTTACATAAGAGAGCTAGTAACTATGATGAATGTATTTACGTATTGTTTTTATTGGCAAAAAAACATAAAAAATTATAATAAGGAGAGGTAGTTTGCTTGAAGCATTGTGTGTAATACGCGTATAGAGGAGTATTAGAAGGCTATCACAATGCAAGAAATGGAAATATGTCGGTGTTGTGGAAAAATATGCCACTCAGTATGTATATGAGAGAGTAAGTAACTAGCTCATTTCGAATACCCCTTATAACTATTTTTGTGCGGATTCTATGCATGACTTGTCCACCAAGTTTCAGTTATGACTCTCCAACAGACTTTGTTTTATCGTCGTGCAATGATAAGCCCCCCTCTCTTAGCACTGAGTTTAATTGTGATTATCTTCTTCAGTTCAGGAATAGTCTAGAGGGTGTTCTGATCGACATTGTGTTTTTTTTTAGATAACTCCACAGCTAAAAATCTGGGTGTTAGGGTCCGGTGAGTGTGAAACCCATTCAGGATCACACCTAGCACTGATAAAACGATCATCAAAGAGCAGAATTGAACGGCGATAAAAACGAAGACTGTTGAAGATTTATGAATGAAACTTGGTGGGCAAGTCAGGCATAGACTGGAGTTTATTTGTTCCAAAACAAAGATTGTTGAACATTTAAGATAAAAAGAATATTTGTGAAATTTTGTGGAAAAATACGCTACTTACTTTTTTAATAGAGAATAAGTGACTACAATGAATAATAAAAATTATCAAAATAATAAAAAAATTATCAAAATAATAAAAAATTATCAAAATAAAAGATGATCTAAATAAAAACAAAATTATCCAAATAATAAAAAAAATATTAAAATAATGAAAAATTATCAAAATAATAAAAAAAATTATAAAAATAATGAAAAATTATTAAAATAATGAAAAATTATTAAAATGATAAAAAATTATCAAAATAATAAAAAAATTATGCTAAATAAACTTTTAGAATAAAAATCCTAAAAACGAAAACAAATGAATTTTTATGGAAGGATTTTGGAGAAATATGTAAGACTTATTATTATGGAGAAAAATGTCATAGTTTGATACATGTTATTATAATGGAGATGATGTGTCTGTCTGTAACCAAAACTATGTCTCACTATCGGCAACATGATTCTCTAAATTTGTAACCTATTATAAGTCTATACCTGCTCCTTGATTGGTCTTGGTACACTACCTGTGTATGTCAATTTTCATCTTTACCTAGCGTCAGCTGTTTTATAGCTAGTATGAAGAAAAATATTTGTGAAATTTCATGGAAAAGAATACGATACTTGGTATTTGCATGAGAGAGTGAGTAACTACGATGTATGTATTTATGTATTGTTTTTTAAGGCAAAAAACATAAGAAATTATTTTTTAAGAAATACTCTTTATATCTAGTCATTTGTCCAACAAGTATTGATTTACTCCTCTCCAGGAGTTAGGCACAAGGCCAGTTTTTATCTTACTCCCACAAGTAAGATGTGACCCAAGGTCGGGTCGGGAAAGTGGGCTTTAAAAATTGCCTGGGCAGCCCCGTCGGCATTCCCCGGTAGGGGCGCCTCAGGCAGTAAGCAATAAACTTACTCCTCCCCAAAGAGGGGAGGCGAAGCCTGGGAGGGGGGACCTCCTAGAACTGCACAGGACAGACCCATAGACCGGCATAAATCAAGCCCCGAAGGACAAGACAATACCAGTCTATGGGGTGCAGTATCCATCGGAACAGATACTACACTTTGATCTTGTCCAACAAGTAGCTAATGAATGTATTTATGTATCGTTTTTTAAGGCAAAAAACATAAGAAATTATTTTTTAAGCAATTTATGTCGAGTTATTTGTCAAACAAGTAGCTAATGAGGGAAAGGGGATAAAAAGATAAACTGGTAGAATTAATTACACTACAGCTAATGGAAAATCCTAAATAGGTACCTCATCTAATTTCTAGCTTTCTCGGCCTTTTGGCAAAGATCAAAGTGTAGTATATGTTCCGATGGATACTACACCCTATAGACCAGTATCGTCTTGGCCTTCGGGGCTTGATTTACGCCGATCTATAGGTTTGTTCCTGTGCAGTTCTAGGAGGTCCACCCTCCAAGGCTTTGCTTCCTCTCTTTGGGGAGGAGTAAGTTTATTGCTTACTGCCTGAGGCGCTCCTACCGGGGAATGCCGACGGCGGTGCCCAGGCAATTTTTAATGGCCAGAGTGCTCACCTTCTCGGGCGCTGGCTTTTCAAATCCCACTTTCCGACCTTGTGTCACATATTCCTATTGTGGGTAGGAGTTGAATAACTATTTCCTTATAAAATTCGAAAGGCCGACTGCGAGCCTAAACAAAGTCCGACAAAACTCATCATCATCATCATCATAATATTCGTGATACAAGTTGGCATCTGTTGGACGGCTTTTAGTTATTGACTTCCAACTTAACCTATCTAGTACTTTGAAATATAGATAAAGTTCAGGTATAAAAAAGGATAAAGGAAATTTGCAGTCAACCACCTTAGTAATGTGGACTACGCCTACTCCTTTTCGTCAATCACGTTTCGACATTTTCATGACTTTTCATATATTATGTACATGGTTGTCTTCCCCTGCCTTTCATATGGAACGTTCAAGTTATCTTCTCGGACAACACAACCGGATAAGATTGCTCCTGTGAACCGAAGAGACAACCGATATCGGTAACCCTCTTTTGGCGTCTATGTAATACTGACTTTTTGAAATTTCTATGTAACACTGACTTTTTGAAATTTCTATGTAATACTGACTTTTTCAAATTTCTATGTAATACTGACTTTTTCAAATTTCTATGTAATACTGACTTTTTCAAATTTCTATGTAATACTGACTTTTTCAAATTTCTATGTAATACTGACTTTTTCAAGTTTCTATGTAATACTGACTTTTTCAAATTTCTATGTAATACTGACTTTTTCAAATTTCTATGTAATACCGACTTTTTCAAATTTCTATGTAATACTGACTTTTTAAAATTTCTATGTAATACTGACTTTTTCAAATTTCTATGTAATACTGACCTTTTCAAATTTCTATGTAATACTGACCTAAACTTTAACCCTAACCCTAACCCTAACCCATAATGGGTAATTTCATAGCGTTACAAAGATATTTGATATACGAGCGGATATTCTTTCTAAAACCTGAGAGAGAGACGAAGATTCTACTGCAAACGTGATACATGGGCACAGACCTGGCGAATGCGTACAGAATGCATGGGGTCGTACGTCTTCACCTATTCACAGATGTGTGATGCTTACCTGAAGCGTGGGCGACTGACCAATGTACTATAATGTTTAAAACTTAAACCAATAGTTTAAGATACGACGAATGAAGAAACGAATTGCCTACCCTCTCTTGAGAGCTTCGTCATATGATTCAGAACAAAATGTACGCCTAGGGGCTTTTTGTCACGTTGTATTAACACATGTGTGGTTTAGCAGGCTATACTGAAGTACTTACAAAAGACATCTTCAGGGCTTTTGTTTTTTTTGGGGGGGGTGTTCGCTCACCATCCACATACAACGCTGGGTATTTCCAAATGGTCACCCATCTGATACTCGTCAGGTTCAACATTGCTTAACTTCGGTAATCTAACGAGAACTGTTGTGTAAATGAGAATATACCATACTTTGAAGTGTTAAGATTTAATTTACCGATGTGTGTATAAACAATTATACACCCGTATCGCCGTTGTCGTCGTCGTCGTTGTGAACCCAGGTTCTTTCTTGTCTGTGGAGACAAACCACTCGGACGCCGATGTTGATAAATAAAAAGGTTTATTTTTAAAGAGAAGAACAGTCACATAAACAAAATCAGAGGGACGGACTACTTTTGTACGTGCGTGAGAGGGACAGAGAGACAGACAGATAGATAGACGGATAGATATCTCGCTATACCCATCAACACTGTGAACGTTGGTCCCATTGGTGAACAACGCCTTATACACGTCTTTGCTTTGACTCAGATAACTCTTTCGTTTATTGAAATAGTAGAAAATCAACTTCGTAATCTAGCGGTAAATGACCTCTTCTCTTCATTACAGACCCCCTTTTTTCTCAAAGAGAACAGACGTCGCTACTCTTTCTCTACACTAAGTTTATTGCTAACTGCCTGAGGCGCCCCTACCGAGGAATGCCGACGGGGCTGCCCAGGCAATTTTTTTCCCCGATCCGACTTTGGGTCAAATCTTACTTGTGGGAGTAAGATAAAAACTGGCCTTGTGCCTAACTCCTGGAGAGGAGTAAATCAATACTCTTTCTCTACACGAATCTATATTTTATGGGAAACTGCTCGACTGAGCTCCAATTTCTGGTCGTTCCTGTCAAAACATTCACAGCCTAAACATCTACTTCTTCTCTCTGTTTAACTGTAACGAAAATTTACATAAACTGAGTTTTTTTCCAAAACGGTTAACTGGACTACTTCCCTGCAGACTACAGCATGGTCGTCTCTAAATCGAATAAATACTTGGCATAAATCGTCCTCATAAGGAGCAAAATTGTTTTCTTTCCATTCATCCTTTTCAATGATCTCATTATATTTTTCATCTTTCAATTGATAATCTGTACATCTCATTAATTTTTATCCTCGGGTAGATTTTAGTCTTGATAATTGTTGACTCACTAATGAAACCGGCTTAGAATAGAGCGTACTACGCATGTATTATGTAGCATCACTATTTACAAGCGTGATCTCTGTTTGAGTACAAACTTAACATTTATTTTTACTGATAATTATAATGGTATGTCTTTGAGGATCTTTTCTTGTATCTTTTTAAAGCTTTATGGATAATATCCGTCTTTGATGCGCCAGCATTAAATATGGAAATATTGGCGTGTTTCTTGGGACAGGATGTTTGACATAAAATGTCCTGAACGAAGGGTATGTTAGCATTTTAATTTTTACAATAATCTATTCATATAAATAGTAAATACAATTCGCCTTGGAAACTTACTATATCCACCAAGATGTACGCAAGAAATTGTAAAATGTTTCCTGTCAAACACACCTATTAACTTGTTGCACCTGGTTCAGCATATCTACACTAAATATTAAATGATTATTACTGCTAAATAAGGTTCAACAATGGTCAATATTCAAACAGAAACATAATACTCGTTTCGAGGCAAAACGCCAACCGAATCTTGTTTTTATTGCGAAAGATAATTTCTTATAACAATAGATTGAACGTAATCATTCATTCAGTTATTTCATTCTGTCCGATTTCGGCGGCAGCCAGCTCTTCGATGCAGCTTTAAAATTAGTCCTGACATTTGTACATGAATAATTCATCCGAGGAAATTCATAAATAACTGCGCTTTTCATTCTGTGGCGAATGTACAAATTATTTAGCCAATAGAAAGGAAAACAAAAAATCCATTTCTATATCTTTTCATAGTTTTTAGTCGATCAATAGCCATGACGTATTTATCATATTCTGTTATTTCTTTGAGAATATCTTGAAAATTATTTTTCGCAAATGGAAAAAAAATTGCTTTTGTATTTTTTAATAATTTTTCCATAGAATTGAATTAAGAAACGTCCTCATGATATAACAGGCAGTTTCTCTGTTTCCAGATGAATCAAAATAATAGGAGCAAAATATAATTTTTAACTAAATCACATTAAAAAAGACAAAAGAGATTTAATATTTGTTACTCCCCCTTTTGTTTTCAATAACTGCTGCGCATCTACGACTGCAGGATTCCACTAAATCTTGGCCCATTCATCTTTCAGTTTCAGCCACAAGTCTTCGATGTTTTTCGGATTCTTTGCCATAACATTCTGTCCTAGAGTCTTCCATAAGTTTTCTATAGGGTTCATGTCAGGACTCTGAGAAGGCCAGTCCATTACCTCTACTTCTTGATCAGCCAGATAATTCCTGACCAGCTTTGCCTTATGGCAGGGAGCATTATCCTGCGTAAATCAGGCTTTTCGATACGAGAATTGTGCAACACTGGCAAAACATACTGTTCTAAAACATTCTAGTATACGATGACATTTACTCTAGTATTTAAGCGTACAAGTGGTGATGTACCCTGCCATGATATCATGCCAAAAACCATCACGCTACCTCCATCAATTTTAACAGTTTTTTTTATGCAGCTAAGATCCAAACTTTCGCCTTTTCTTCTTCTTACAAATAGTTTTTCATCACTGCAAAATACATTAAATTTCGATTCGTCTGAATAACATTTTTCCCAATTTTCTTCTGACCATATAACATGCTTTATCTGCGAACGCCAATCTAGCTGCTTTGTTTTATTCTTTTACTTATTAGCGGCTTTTTTCGAGGAGATCTTGCAAAAAGACCCATTTCGAGCAACCTTTTGGACACAGTTTGTCATGAAACATGCGTGACACCTCCCATTTGTTTTTTGTTTTTTACTTATTAGCGGCTTTTTTCGAGGTCTTGCAAAAAGTACGAATCAAATTTTATTACAATTCAAAGTTCAGGCAAAGTTCTTTAAAGTCCTTAACTCATGAGTTTTCAAAGAAAATCTTTTCCTCAGAGGACCATTACCGCAATGACATTACTGCAGGTCCTCTGAGGAGAGGATTTTCTTTGAAAACTCATGAGTTACGGACTGTAAAGTACTTTGCCTGAACTTTGAATTGTAATAAAATTTGATTCGTACCTAATTTTATTCTTTCACTTTATCTATTGCTATATATATATATATATATATATATATATATATATATATATATATATATATATATATATATATGTATGTATGTATATATATATATTATTCATTATTAATTCCTTCATGACAATCCAACAATCTCATTAATGCTTATCCTCGTATGTCTAAGTAAGGAAATGGATCTACATATAAGTAAAAGAAGGACATATGTTTAGTAAGAATAAGTATCGTCTGCTTCTTCCGGTATGAACGCAATTCAGTCTTAGTCAAAATCCACCAGAGAACATTTCGCCCCTGAACCTGAGAGGCGCCAACGCAGATACTCCCTATTTAACCGGTATGTAACACTGACGTTTTCCAATGAATAATTTAGTTGGACAATTTACTTTATGTCACTATACTTCTCGGGGATTTATAGGGAAATAATATGAAATGTCTTCATTTTATAATTAATATACGAAAGGTTTTCCAAGATTACGTTTTGTCTCCGCAATGTCCGTGTCTCCCATCGCCAACCCCTTTACATTCGTGTCTGATTACAAATTTCGATGTTTATATAGAAGAAAAGAATAGAAAAAAGTTACGAATATGTTTTAGATGCGTTCAGGAAAATACGTCTCCAAACGAGAATGGTCTGTCATAGACTTGCTTGGCAGACACACGAATATACTATTTCAAACTAAATCTTGACAGACCGACGAGTATTTTTTAACAAGGCAGGACGCCACTGTAGACGTAAGGGGCTACTGAGAAAAAAGTAGAGGGAAGGTTGGGAGGGTCAACCTAAATTAGGATCTGAGCAGCGAGATGTTTGTTTAAATTAGTTTTAAACTTCTGCATGTCAGTACTGTCGGGGAAACAGGGGGCAGGGAAGGAGTTCCAGAGGCCAGCAGCACGAGGAAAGAAGCTATTTGAGTAGAAGGCTCTCCAACATCTGGGGACCTCCACAGTGAATGAATGAGATTTAGTTGATTGTCGAGTTATTCTAGTGAATTTACGTCGAGGGGGCACCAGGGTAGCCAATTCATCGGAGCATAATCCATTGAAGTATTTGTAAAACAAGCACAAGGATGCTACATTGCGGCGATGGAACAGGGACTGGAGCTTGGTTGACAGTGAGGGACCTATTAAGTTGGCGATTCTTTTTTGTACCTTGTCAAGGAGGGAGAGACTAGTAGATGATGCACCAGCCCAGATGTGACAACAATACTCCATGCATGGGCGGATGGTGGCTTTGTAGAGATACAGGATAATGTTAAGTGTGAGGAGTTTACTAGCACGGTAGAGGGAGCCCACCTTCTTTGCAGCAGCCTTGGCAATGTCTTCAATGTATTTGTTCCAATTCATGTTACCTGTGAAGGGTAGGCCGAGGAGTTTGAATGATGAACTCTCAGGTAGGGTGTAATCTTGACAAGCACTTTATGTACAGACTTTTTTCTACAAATACGTAGAGTCAAACTAAAGATGGTTCGATGCATCTACAATAATATGCGTCAGAAACAAGTGACACGTAACAAGGGTCGTATTAGGGTTGATCGGCTTGTGTGACACCTTAAAGGTAAGAGGTGACACCCCAAGTAAGTTATCGGGTGCACTTGTTAAATGCCTTGTTGTAATGTTGGGATTAAATATCCCTGAAAGAAAGTTCAATTCTCGCACGTCAGAATGCAGTTACAATTATGTAGATAAGTGCCAAATAGAAACAGGGCAACAGCTTTTCTGGGAAGGAACACAACACCAATCGTATATAAGTTTAAAACAGCTTTGCTTGTGAGCAAAAATGAGGGCATATGTATACAACAAATGGTGAGTTCAAAGTTCAGAAATGGGGGAAGTTAATTTAGGTTTGCGAAAACTTATCCTGTGGGAGTTCCGGTAACAGGTTGCACGTGCGCCCGCCTCAATTCTGGCTCTTGTCGAGATGTAGTCAGTTCAGTCCGAAGTGGTTGGACTGCGATTGCCGTAGAGGGCTTTGTCTCAGAAGCGTCCAGTCGCGGTCCTACCAGGTTCAAAAGGTGGGTTGGTATGGTGGTTTGGTAGTTTTGTTTTACGGCATATCAACCCTTTTTGGGTTATTTAATGCCGAATCTGGTCATTATAGTAAAAGTTTTTATGCTTCAAGTTCTTTATATCTTCAAATGTTTAATTATCGTTTTTGGTTTGGTAGTTTTGTTTTACGGCATATCAACCCTTTTTGGGTTATTTAATGCCGAATCTGGTCATTATAGTAAAAGATTTATGCTTCAAGTTCTAAAAATAAAATAAAAAGGGGGAGGGAGAAAGGGAGAGGGGCTGTTGTTTTTGTTTTTGTTTTTGTAGAACATAATTAAGTTTTACAAAAAAAAAAAAGAAGAAAAACAAAAAACGTCAATGTAGGTGAATTTCGTCTCAGGGAGCCACAGGGCAGCCTGATCTGGTATCACCAGGAAAGGTGGGTTGAAAAGAGGCCGGCACTCAGCGTGCAAGCTATTATATGGGCTGACTCACGTGACTCCTAAGGGAGTAGGAGTTAGGATGCCTGACAAACAACTCCGTGAGACCATGCATCCAATCAATGAGGGGGGTGGCGTTAACAAATTCCAATAGTATTTCTTACTTTAAACAGACGTGCACCCTGGCTCGGAAAATATAATATGAGCCACTCTATCTGCATCCCTGGTAGAAGCGTCAAATGCAATTGGCAAAAATAACCCCTGCTCAATCTAAAGCCTAGAAGGGAGTACTTCCTAATACTGAACACGATTTTACCTATTTCCACTAAAACAGGGTCTGCTATCTGGCGAAAAAATGCCACTTCGCCAGAACGATGCTAAAGACGATCCGCGCCCGTTACGAACAATGCCGGCAAATCAGATATTCTTAATCGATGTATAAATACCTAGGATGGCCGTGACGAAAAGAAAGCAACGACGCAGCGAGGCGCGGGTATGGCAGCTTGCTACATTTGTTTGTAAATAAAATAAGTTTATTAATGTAAACCTGGAGAAATAACCACCTTCCCGTCTGAAGATACTTGTTATAAAAACGGTTAAGTATTGGTTTCGCGTGCGCTTGTTAGGATTTACACATTATTTTTTTTTAGATCAAAGTTAATCATGGATCACCGGAGATGATTTTCACTTGACTCGTCGAAATTGTATGCATCTTTTAAGAACTCATATCGGTTCAAATGCATCATTCATTTTTTTTATTACTTCACACGTAGTTAAAAAAAATCACCTGTAGGAGACAAAGTTATTCCTAATTTCGTCAAGTGTATATATATATATATATATTAGGGGAGGTCGATTTTGAAACTGTAAATTATCGCACTCGAAGAAAGTTGCCAAATAATGTCAAAAGTTACCACAAGAAATATTTTTCTTCGAAATTTTGTATTTATTTGAGCATTGCAACTTTAAGATCAAATAAATCGAGATTTTTTATCACTGCCGAGATTTCACCGGCAGATGTGTCGCCTTAAATTAAACCCGGGTTTTAACAAAAAAAAGTAATACATTACTTAATAATAAATATTTTAAAGTTTATTATTATTTTTCTTAAGAAATTAAATGTACATATTCAAATTAAAAAGGAATAAAACACTATGATATTTAATGTTATATATAAATAATTATTTGTTTACATAGGCGTTTTATTTATTGGATATTTTTTATGGTATTCACCGATTGAAAATTCATCGGGCGAATTTGAGTTCCCGTGTTGATTCTGTGTTTAATTATCACACATATATATTGAATTGTCGAGCGCTGGCTTATCTAATTCCACTTTCCCGACCTTTTGTCACACCTTACCTTGTGGGAGTTAGATAAATAAAAACTAGTTCAGCCAGGGGGTTTTACCCCACCAAATAAACCGGTATCGTCCGGGCCTTTGGGTCTGGATTCACGCCCGTCTATTAGGGCTTGTCCGTCCTGTGCAGTTCTAGGAGGTGCATCTCCCAGGTTTTGCCTTCCCTCTTTGGGGAGGAGTAAGTTTATTGCTTACTGTCTGAGGCGGCCCTACCGGGGAATGCCGACGAAGCTGCCCAGGCAATTTTTAAATGGCCAGAGTGCTCACCTCTCGAGCACTGGCTTTCTCATCCCACTTTCCTGACCTTGTGTCAATCTTACCTTGTTGGGGGTAGATAAATAAAATCTAGTTCAGCCAGGGGTTTTTACCCCACCAAATAAACCGGTATCGTCCGGGCCTTTGGGTCTGGATTTACGCCCGTCTATTGGGGCTTGTCCGTCCTGTGCAATTCTAGGAGGTGCACCCTCCCAGGCTTTGCCTTTCCTCTTTGGGGAGGAGTAAGTTTATTGCTAACTGTCTGAGGCGCCCCTACAGGGGAATGCCGACGGGGCTGCCCAGTCAATTTTTTAATGGCCAGAGTGCTCACCTCTATAGCGCAGGGTTATCTAATCCCACTTTCCTGACCTTGTGTCACATCTTACCTTGTTGGAGGTAGATAAATAAAACTATTTCAGCCAGGAGTTTTTACCCCACCTAAAATATATGTATTGGAGTTGATGGGAGAATGGATAAGGACACATTGATGTATAAGAATATTGTGGATGAAAATAGACAGAGAATTATGAAAAAAACTAAGGGACCAGAACACCATTTAACTTTTACAAAAGAAACACCATGTGAAAGTAAATATCTGACACATAGAGTTCTTCCGAATAGTGGTGCAACAGGTGCTGTTCATGCAGATCAAGTGGTGGATGTTTTGCATGAATTCCACAGTGAGAACAGTATCAAGGCTATACTTGTTGACAACACTAATACCAACACAAGTTGCGATGGTGGA
>OY744547.1:4312987-4327987 GCA_963556195.1 Sepiola atlantica
TTCGTAAATAATAATTTGTTTTCTAATAATTTGTTTAGTGGTAAACTAGAAGATATCCTCTAACCCATAGCTGCCTTATCTGAAATGAGAAATTGCAAACCGTTGTTAATTAAAAGAAATATCTTTCATTATATTTTAGGCCGGCTTCTTCTTTTCGTAAATAATAATTTGTTTTCTAATAATTTGTTTAGTGGTAAACTAGAAGATATCCTCTAACCCATAGCTGCCTTATCTGAAATGAGAAATTGCAAACCGTTGTTAATTAAAAGAAATATCTTTCATTATATTTTAGGCCGGCTTCTTCTTTTCGTAAATAATAATTTGTTTTCTAATAATTTGTTTAGTGGTAAACTAGAAGATATCCTCTAACCCATAGCTGCCTTATCTGAAATGAGAAATTGCAAACCGTTGTTAATTAAAAGAAATATCTTTCATTATATTTTAGGCCGGCTTCTTCTTTTCGTAAATAATAATTTGTTTTCTAATAATTTGTTTAGTGGTAAACTAGAAGATATCCTCTAACCCATAGCTGCCTTATCTGAAATGAGAAATTGCAAACCGTTGTTAATTAAAAGAAATATCCTACATTATATTTTAGGCCGGATTTTTTTTTTTTTGGTTGACAGCGAAAATAAGGAAACTAAAAATGAGAAAATAGAACTGTTAACTTTTTATAATAGAAAAAAATGCATGATGGGAGATGGAGGACATGTTGGATTTTTTGTTTTAGCCCAGAACAACTCCATGTTTAAATTGGTTTCTTTGTTTTATTTTATTTTATTTTATTTATTTTTCCAACTTCATGAATTGGTTTTGAGTTTATTTTGTCACTTCTGATTCATAACGTTTGTTTTTGTTCTTTATTGCAAACACTGATTGTTTTGGGGAGTTTTTCTATTGCAATAAAAGAAACAATAAAAGTTTTTTTTTTTAAATGCGTACGGATGTCTTTTTGCTGTTTTGTGAAAATGAAAGGGGAAAAAAGGAAACAAAGAAATTGTTGGGTTTTTTTTTCGCTCGAAGATTTCTGCTAAAATTGAAAAGTAAGAAAAAAGAGAAATGAAAGAGAATTACTGTTTTCGGACAGGGATAATCATAAAGTGTGTTTAAATCAGGAATAGTGTTTTTTTAATTTTGTTCGAAGTAACTCACACTGTGAAACAAAGAAAAGAAGAAAAAAAGAAAGAAAGGACGACAGAGAGAATAAGTGTTTTTTGTATAATTTAGATTACTTGGACTACTGTTCTCATCAATATTTCGATCGCTGTAACCTCCGGCCTTCTTCAGGCGTATCTTTTCAAACTCGAGAATATTTCTGTCGAACGAAACTTTGCTGATGGAAGTTCAGTGTATTCTTAGGTATACAGAGTGAGAATGGGAAATTATTGGCAGTGGTTGTAGATAGACGAGTGTCTGTCAATATTTTACAGGGGGAACCATGAATTGGATCTAATGGTTTTACGAACGTTGCAAGGTAAAATATATTAAATGGGTTGGCTAAAGAAAAAACATGTTCTATAAAGAATCAGCCGAATAATTTGAACAAAATTTGGAACAGAACCCCTTATTTAATCAACTTGTTCTATCAGCCATGACTGGGAGAAGTTTTAATATAACGAGCACCTTCTCTGTCTGTCTGTCTGTCTGTCTGTCCGTCCTGGAGAATTTTTGTAAACAGAAGAGATTAATTAAGCTTTTCAAGTCAGCGTTCATAATATTTGTATACCTTAAGAATTAGGAAACTATTATTAATCAGTTAATTTACATTAGATAACATTAAATGACATTAGATTACATATAAACAAAGAAGAACGAAATTTGGTTGTTTGGGCAGAGTTTCGAATCGAAGCAGCGTTCGTTCGAGGGGAAATTACGTCGCTGTTTTTGAATCGCAGATAAGAAGATTCGCACTTTCTCTGTCATTCTGTCTGTCTGTCTGTCTGTCTGTCTGTCCGTCCTGGAGAACTTTTGTAAACAGAAGAAAGAGGGGAGGGGGGCTCGAGTAATTACCATTTAATTAATTAATCTTTTCGAGTCAGCGTTCATAATATTTGTATACCTTAAGAATCAGGAAACTATTATTAATCAGTTAATTTACATGAGATAACATTAAATAACATTATTAGATTACATATAAACAAAGAAGAACGACATTTCAGTAATTCGTATCGCCCGAACCGAGGATTGAACCTTCAAATGACTATTATGTAGAACTAAAGTACTTAGTACTATATCCACTGCGCCACGTCTACAATCCCCAGTAGAGATGCCTCGGTCGATTGTCAATAAATCAACCCCGAGTAAAGTTAAAGCCTGAAAGAGTACACCTACTAGGACTGGACAGGGCGTAACACATTTCGTCCCAAAAGAAGGTCTGCTCACTACCAGGAGAGCCTCTGTAACGAGGCATTCTGAATAAATGGTTAAATGCCAAGTATGGCCGTGACGAAGAGAGGACCGCGACGCAGCCTGACACTGGTATTGCAACTAGATATATTTATTCGAAGTTTACTGTTTAATGTCTGTGAAAAAATAAAACAACGTTCATGTTTGAAAATATTTGCTATAAACACGGTAAAGTACTGGTTTCACGCGCGCTTGTGGGGATTAAAACATGATATTTTTTTTTTACATGAAATTGAATCATGGATCACCGGAGATCATTTTCACTTGACTCAATTTTATGCATCGTAAGAGAAGTCGTATCAGTTCTATAACATCAATCATTTCTTTTTTACTTCACACATCGTAATAATATGTATCCCGATGGGAAACCACTTCCCCATAATTTCTTTAGGTATATATATATATATATATATATATATATATATATATATATATATATATAAATGTTTATACAGGGTGGGCAAAAATAAGGGTCCTATTTTTAAAAATTCATAACTTTTTTATTTATTGATTTTTTTAATTTTTTTTTTTTAGAATAATTACAGGACCCCTTCCGAAGCAAGCATGAGCCGTATTAGCCCTAAGGAACGTACCCTCATTTAGAAAACATTATTTTTGCTTAAAAAACTCAAAACAGTGTAAAAAACAATACTTTAGTTTTTGTAAGTTTTAAGAAGTGTTTTTCGGCTAAAATTTGTTTTGTTTATTTCAAAAAATCTCGGAAGGGTCAGTCTACACACACATAAAGTTTGGTGAGTTTAACTTTTATTTTGTGGAAGTTATTCAAATTCAAGTTATTCAAATTTAAAGATAGGACCCTTATTTTGGCCCACCCTGTATATATATATATATATATATATATATATATATATATATATATATATATATATAAATGAATGATATAAATATCCAAAATTAAATTAAGTCCTATTGAAATACGGTGAAGCTCAATATGGTAGATAGAGCATTTAAATATGGATAATGAAGTGATGAAGTTGATAAAATTATTCAACCAGGAACACAAATACAAAATAAACTTTAAACCATGGCTTTTCAAAGATGAGTTAATAAACTTTTAAACTATGGCAATTTTATCTGTTTTATCACTTTATTATACGTAAATATATATATATATATATATATATATATATATATATATATATATGTGTGTATATATATATATGAAGCTATCCAACAAAATGTATATGCGTCAACTAATATCTCATAATTAGTGAAACATCCGGATAAAAACTGAAGCTCAATATATTGGATAGAGCATTAATATTATAATATAAAATGAAGTAATAAAATAAGGTGTCAATCAAATTTTATTAGAATTCAAAGTTCAAGCAAAGTATCTTAAAGTCCTTAGCTCATGAGTTTTCAAAGATAATTCTTCTCTTCAGAGGACCATTACCGCAATTATAACACTACTGGTAATAAAATTAAACTTTGAAAATATATAAATATATATACACAAATACATAAAAATACATAACATCAAATATATCAACCCAAAAAACATACTTTTTTGTTAAATCTATATAATCCATCCAGGTCATACAATTTGAAAAACATAATCAGGAAAGACATCCAGAGGGTTGACTGAAGATTAATCCAGGTTATAAATAGCAGTCCATATACGTGAAATTGAAGGAGCTGACAAAGTTATCCAGTCGCGAAATGTGTCAATAATCGATGAAGTGAAAAGTATCCAATGTTTATGTTAATTATGACAACGATAAATAAATCAAACCAAATATATTATTGACACCTTATTTTATTACTTCATTTTATATTATAATATATATATATATATATATATATATATATATATATATATATATATATATATATATATATATATAATAAAAGTTTTTAAAAAGGTTGAAGGCAATGCGAAGATCCGGATTGCTGGAAGCTGTGAAGAACAGAAACAAAACAAAACCGAAATAAGTCGGATATAGATCGAAAGGTTTGTTTATGAAAAAAAAAAAAAAAAAAAAAAAAAAAAACCTTTCGATCTATATCCGACTTATTTCGGTTTTGTTTTGTTTTTGTTCTTCACAGCTTCCAGCAATCCGGATCTTCGCATTGCCTTCAACCTTTTTAAAAAACTTTTATTATTACTCCCAGCAATGCTTCCAGCAAACTACCAATTTCTATTATATATATATATATATATATATATATATATATATATATATATATATATATACAGTCCGTATTTGAGCTCTGTTTAATTTCTTTTAACTCTATTCTTTAAATTTCAAAAGAAATTTTAGATTTAAATTTTTCCTTTTTTTTTACGATGTGATTTTTCGACTGAGTCACATTTTTTCTTTAGCCAACCCATTTAATATATTTTACCTTGCAACGTTCGTAAAACCATTAGCTCCAATTCGTGGTTCCCCCTGTAAACCATTGACTCGTCTAGCTACAACCACTGCCAATAATTTCCCTTTCTCACTCCTAAGAATAAACGGAACTTCCGTGAGCAAAGTTTCGTTCCTAGAACTACCCGTCTGTGGAACACAATATCTCGGGACTGCTTCCCAGCTGACTACGACAGGGTCGCTTTCAAGTCTTCTGTAACCAAATTCTTGTTGATCCGTACCCTTTTTTCATTTCTTTTTCCTCTTTCCCTTCCCAGTACAGAATAAACGGCAGATAAATACTCCCGCCCGCGTCCCCCATATCTACTGCCAGCCAAGCTAGGCTATGACATATTTTGACCCCGACAAAATTCCTAGCTAAAATAGCCATTCGAAGCCACCAACCCCAGTCATCTCGCGTCTTTTGAAGGAGACAGGCCACTGCTGATAACGCTACAACCAAAATCATGCTTTTCATTCTTTGCTTGTTCACGTCTACAACCATGCTGAAGTCTGGACACTTTCTGACAAATCACAATTAATATTCTGTATGATTTTTCTACATTGCTTTTTTCATCCTGAAAAAGTCTTTCAATAAAGACGAAACGTTGATGAATACATAAATCACATCGTTTTTGGCTTTCCTGTTTTCATTTTACATATATATATATATATTGAGCACTTTTTCCAATCTGCTCTCACGCAAAGAGTTTCTCTTCACTTTCTACAATTTCACCGGACTTCTTTTCAACGGAAATTTACCACCCGGACAATTTGCATATCTTTTTCACGGAACTTTTCTTTTCATTCAATACGTTTTTTTAACAAAAATTATTTTAATAATTTTTAATAATAATTTTCATATTTTTCAAATATTTGAACTTTGGTTTTTTCGAAAGCCAACTTATCCATCTGTATTTCTCCTCTGATGATAAGATTTCGATCTTTGAAAAGCCTTGGCTTAAGGAAAGAAAAATAAACACTAGTTTATCACTGATTACACCTTGCATTGAACAATTGAAATTTGAAATAAATTTGGACAATCGTCGCATATTTATCACTCTTTTTTCTTCTATCTCTATATATGTATATATATATATATATATATATATATATATATATATATAGTATATATATATATATATATATATATATATCAGAACATATAACATCGGTAAAATGAATTACCTCAACCACTGTTATGTATCTCACGAAGACTTAAATAAGGATATAATTATATTAAACATTTAATAAATATATAAATAAATATATGTATATTCAGTGAATGTATATAAACCTATAAGTTATTTATTTCCATCTATAATGAAATTCTAATAAAATTCATGAAGAAACAAATTACTTATTCTAGCAGATTCTTTTAAATTCACTATTTGAAAGCTTTAGCTACTTAACATCTGTTCCATTTTGGTAGAATCCCAAAACGAACTGATTTGTACAATCCAATTTCAGTATTTACATATTTTGGCAAAGATGTGTTGTTTTTTTCATTAGTTTTTTCTCTTTTTCCTTTAACCCCAAACCACATTGTTACAGTAATTCCATACAGTAAGTTGGGTTATAAATATTTTTGTGAGTTTATTTTATCAAATAAAATGTTCATTTTAATCTTTTCGTGAATAGTACATTCATTTCCAGAGCTATATATAAAGTTGTGCTCTATCAGTTTATATACATTCTGCAGTCAGCGTTCAAACCCAGATCAGAAACCTTGGGTATCTTTTATAATGATCAGTACAGTAAAAAAAACGAACGAGAACGGGGTTATAAAAATAAATATGCAACAAGTGAGTTCAACCTACGTCGAGAAGAGATATTTGTCTACTTACCTATGATATTTGTTTGTATTTTTACGTACTATAAATGGGTTTTTATTAGATGTAAAAAAAAAATTTCTTGTTCATTTTCTACTCGTATCTTTTCTAGACTAAATGGCGTCTTTTGCTCACTTCTTTACGAGCAAGCGCCATTTTTTTGCAATGTTCGTGTGACAAAACTATTGATTTCTAATAAATAGCAGTTGGAACGGTTTAAAAATACAAACAAATATCACAGGTCAGTTTTAAATTAACTTTTATCGATGACAGTTACTTTTATTTGTTGTATATTTGTTTTTTGGAGCGTTTTCAGTGTACTGATCATTCTAAACCATACCCGAAACCTTATCTAAATTCCATGAAAAATGCCAGTATACTGAAATCATATGCCCTTTATTGGGTTTAGATGAAAATTCATATACACTAAATGTACAAAAACGAAATTCCCAAATGTTTACACTTTTATTGTCATTAAGGGTATGCGAGCACAACAGGGCTATGTATTTTACTTGTAGGAATTTTTCTTCAACGCACCTCACACACTTCATTCACTCATGCATATAGATTTATACTGTAGTGATGTGATAATGAAATGGTTTAGTTGATATGTAGTCATACCCTTAATGACAATAAAAGTGTAAAATTTTGGGAATTTCCTTGCTTTTGTACATTTAGTGTATATGATTTTACTCTTAACCCTATTAAGGGCATATGATTTCAGTATACTGGCATTTTTCATAGAATGTCACTACTTTTGTAAAGGCTATGCCTCAATACAATGCTTTCTCATAAAGTTTTTTGTAATTTTCTGGAAAACTAAGGTATATGGTAAACTGAAATTAAAATGCCATCATCTATACTCTAGAACCTCTATCTCTGCCAAAAATCAGCTAAATCCATCAAAAAGTTGATGAGATACAGGGTGGCACATACGTACGTACGTACACACAGATAACATGATTTCATGATTGAACTTTCTGGATCTCTGGGTTGCCTTGACTAATTATGCTGAAATTCTACACACTTATAGAACCTATCAAATAAAAATGTTGTGCAAAGTTTTAACTAATTTGGTTTATTGGTTTTTGAGTTATGATTGTTCAAAGAAATGAGATTTCCAGCATAGGCCATACGTGAAGTCTATTAAGGGATAGAGCGCTCTCGCGCCTCCCTTGATTCAGTAAAAACAAAGTAAAGGCTTACGTCCGTACTAAAAAAACAAACGTGGAAGTATAATCTTATTAAACAGTTTTCTTATCTTATTGAAGATCTTTCGTTAGATTCTTTCAAATTCGTACCTCATAAGAGAAGCAAACGCTGATAGAAAAATTTTCACTACTCCAGTTGTAAACTATACGGATGCGCAGGGTTTCTTTTTATGCGTGAAATCGCACTACAATTATCCCGATATTATACCCAGTTTGATAGAGCAGCCGCTCTTAGCGCTATCTAAGAGTTAAGGATCCTGTACTACCAGTCGGAAACAGCACACAGAAAAGCTATAAAACCTGTACCTGCAACCTGTCAGACAAGAGCGGCCCAAACTAGTCGTATGAAAATACGTGGTAAGATTCCCACATTTCCAAGTTAGTGAGAAATAGTAATGTTGGGACGGTGTTCATTGTCTTAGTCAGGAAACATGGCGAAACACTGGGTGTCTCTGGGGTGTTTTTGTAAGACAGAAATAGAAATATTCAGTGTGATTTTTAGGCTCCTCCCCAGACAATCGGAACACTGAATTAGAGTCCTTTTCTAGAACCGTTTGCCCATTTCGTTAGAGGAAAGAAACAAAACGAACAACATATATGTGGTGTCCAACTTTTGACTTGATTCCCTACTTTAAGTTCGAAATATAGTTTATAAAGTTATTTCGTGTAATTTGATATTTTTCGCATCTAAACCCTTGGTGTAATACTCTTGCACTTTTTCTAAGATTGAAACAGTTTACTTACGAACGGTTCCCACAATTATTTTATGTTACTTAAAAAATCGTAAGAAAAGAAAGTGTTTATAACGTAGTAGACTTTTCTACAACAACACCGTTTAGATTGAAACATTTTTACTTACGAACGGTTTCCACAATTATTTTATGTTACTGTACTTGAAAAATCGCAAGAAAAAAAGTAATATATCTTCATAACGTAGTAGACTTTTCTACAACAACACCGTTTGGATTGAAACATTTTTACTTACGAACGGTTTCCACAATTATTTTATGCTACTGTACTTGAAAAATCGCAAGAAAAAAAGTAATATATCTTCATAACGTAGTAGACTTTTCTACAACAACACCGTTTAGATTGAAACATTTTACTTACGAACGGTTTCCAAAATTATTTTATGCTACTGTACTTAAAAAATCGTAAGAAAAAAAGTAATATATCTTCATAACGTAGTAGACTTTTCTACAACAACACCGTTTGGATTGAAACATTTTACTTACGAACGGTTTCCACAATTATTTTATGTTACTGTACTTAAAAAATCGTAAGAAAAAAAGTAATATATCTTCATAACGTAGTAGACTTTTCTACAGCAACACCGTTTAGATTGAAACATTTTACTTATGAACGGTTTCCACAATTATTTTATGTTACTGTACTTAAAAAATCGTAAGAAAAAAAGTAATATATCTTCATAACGTAGTAGACTTTTCTACAGCAACACCGTTTCGATTGAAACATTTTACTTACGAACGGTTTCCACAATTATTTTATGTTACTGTACTTAACAAATCGTAAGAAAAAAAGTAATATATATTCATAACGTAGTAGACTTTTCTACAACAACACCGTTTAGATTGAAACATTTTACTTACGAACGGTTTCCACAATTATTTTATGTTACTGTATTTAAAAAATCGTAAGAAAAAAAGTAATATATCTTCATAACGTAGTAGACTTTTCTACAACAACACCGTTTAGATTGAAACATTTTACTTACGAACGGTTTCCACAATTATTTTATGTTACTGTACTTAAAAAATCGTAAGAAAAAAAGTAATATATTTTCATAACGTAGTAGACTTTTCTACAACAACACCGTTTAAAACACTGATATCAGAAACAACGTTCTCGTCACTGCAACGTTTTTACGTTACATCTTCCACTGGTATATCTTGGTTTACTTTCGCTAAAAGCGTAATAAAAAGAATAACGTTTGACATGGTTTGAACGAGTAAACATTTCGAGATGAAAATGCAAGGTGCGTTGCTTGTGAGATTGGAAGTATTCAGATTGCAGCTGTTACAATGTAACGTGCCTTGTGGCATAAACAACGATCATTCCAAGTGATTGACTCGTTGAGCAGAAGGATTTGATGGATTATCCGGCAACACGTTAGCGGATCATCGACAAGATTAAAGTCAATTCGGACGCAGAAGGCAGAGGGCATCTGAACACATAAACCTCCATCTCCGAGAGAGAGCCTGTAACACCAGTAAACGTATTCACTGACCCTAACCCTAACCATAACCCTAACCATAACACTAACCCTCTTTCCTATGAGGAAAAATCTCGATTAAATATTAATGACACTATCCAACAACCTGAGAATTACATAGTAGAGAAGGCCCGTTTCTAGGGATAGGGTTAGGGTTAGGGTTAGATTACGAAAATGACACTCATGTTTGCTTATCAGGTCTCAACGATATTGAAAGTTTTACAACAGTAAGCCCATTTAACAATTACACGTACGATTCAAAAGTATTTAATAATTTTAAATATTTGTTTTCGATTTTCAGGAAGATATATAACTTAAATAAATCAAAAAACCTACAGAAACTTGTAAAAATAATCCGGATAATTTTTGTTACATTTGTGGATGTGAAACACCAAGGGTTTAGACGCGAAAAATATCAAATTACACCAAATAACTTTATAAACTATATTTCGAAATTAAAGTAGGGGATCAAATCAAGAGTTGGGCACCACATATCTGTTGTTCGTTTTGTTTCTTTCCCTTAGCGAAATGGGCAAACAGTTCTAGAAAAGGACTCAAATTCGGTGTTCCGATTGTCTAGAGGGAGCCGCAAAATCACATTGAATATTTCTATTTCTGTCTTACAAAAACATCCCAGAGACACCCAGTGTTTCGCCATGTTTCCTGACTAAGACAATGAACACCGTCCCAACATTACTATTTCTCACTAACTTGGAAATGTGGGATTCTTACCACGTATTTTCATACGACTAGTTTGGGCCGCTCTTGTCTGACAGGTTGCAGGTACAGGTTTTATAGCTTTTCTGTGTGCTGTTTCCGACTGGTAGTACAGGATCCTTAACTCTTAGATAGCGCTAAGAGCGGCTGCTTTATCAAACTGGATATAATATCGGGATAATTGTAGTGCGATTTCACGCATGAAAATAAACCCTGCACTTACCTCCGGTAGGCTTTTCCAATGCCACAACCCTATGGACAAACACTCGGCTAATAATCCACTCGTATGAGCTTACTTGCATTAGAGAACCCCCCTCACTTGTCCAAACAAACTGTATGAAAATAGCAAATAAAAACAAAATGACATCACAAACTAAAAAGAAGTACTTTCAAACAAGACGCCCGCTCTCGTGAGAAAATCAAATAACAAATTAAATATATGAAATATTCAAAATATAGAAAGAAAAAAATAGATAAATATAAAATAATGAACTTAAAAAAAGATTTTTTTTAATTAAGTAAAAACGTAAAGTAAAAAATAATTAGAAAAATATGTTGGATAATGGCCTTGTGAGGCCGGACGTATGTTGAAGTGGACGTATGTGTTAGAGATCGTTTGGTTTGGCTTGCGCGATTTAGTGCGGGTTAACCCGTACAACCGAGTGCAGAATAGTGCTTTTCTCACAGTCGGAGATCACAGGCGTTGACAGGGCCACCACGTTGACGAGACCTCAGGTCAAGGGTCAAGGTGCACCTGCGTATGGGGGTTCTGTGACGTCACGGGCTTTTGTGTGGGTAACGGAGTTTTGCCAGTCTGGGTTTTGAAAGCAAGCCGAACAGACGTGTTTCTCTATGTAGTCCGAAATGAAAAATGGGAATTTATTTCCCTAAGAGAATACAGGCATGAGATTCCTTCTTCCCCCCATCCTCGAATGGCTAAGGACTTAAGCTCGGAATTAACTACGATAGAGTAGTAATTCCTCAACGTTTAGAAGAACCCGATAGAAACTGACGCCTGAATAAAACAATCAAAATTTAAAAGATTGTTTACCTCCTGAATCGGTTATGAAGGTTTTGCTGCAGACACAGCGGACGGCGATGTTCACGTCAGTACAGAAACGAAGAAAGAAACTCAACCACTAGACGATACTGAGACGGCGCCCATCCACGACGAAGATACAAAAAATTAAAGACTATGCAATCAATATATAATACTAATAATGTTTATTTTATTTTTAAAAAAAAATAGTTTGAATTAATGAATAATTAGAAGATAAAAAGTCAAACACACAGTATAATAGTATATATATATATATATATATATATATATATATATTAATTGAATGACATAATAGAATGAGAAATTAATCAGATTTTATTATTAATTTATTATTATCTTTAAAGTATTATCTTACTCTCTCTCTCTCTCTCTCTCTCTCTCTCTCTCTCTCTCTTTATCCTATATATATAAATATATGAACTTTAATAAAATCTGATTAATTTCTCATTTTATTATGTCATTCAATTAATATTATTGCTCTATACACTATATTGAGCTTTGTTTTTATCATGATAGTCTACTGGTTGAAGATATTATTCATATCTTTAAAGTATTATCTTACTCTCTCTCTCTCTCTCTCTCTCTCTCTCTCTATATATATATATATATATATATATATATATATATATATATATATATATATATATATATATATATGCATATACAGGGTGACTAAAAAAAACGGGCCCCAAATCTAATTAGGCCCCGTTTCTTTGTATTTCGTCAGAATGAAATGAATTTTGGGGCATAACTAGTTTATTATATTCACAACATCATATCAAAACACTAGGGCCTTTGGCCCTTTTTTCTTCGTTCTACAGCATGTGTTCTAGATGGCCTCCATTTAGCTCCGTGCATTTCTTGAGGCGCAGAACGAAGTTGTCCATGATGTTCTTACAGACTGAATTGGGAATGGCTCTCATCTCCTCCCTGATGGCTTCCTTGAGTTCCGTGATGGTTCTGGGTTTCCTTGCGTACATTCTGTCCTTAAGATAGCCCCAAAAGAAAATAATCTGGGGTGGCTTAGGTCCGGGCTATGGGGTGGCCACTCAAAATTAGTCTTGAGACTGATCACTCGGCCTCTGAAGTTCTCTTTCAGCCAATCTCAGGACAGGTTTGAGGTGTGAGAACTTGCTCCGTCTTGCTGGAACCAGAACTTTCTCATGAGCGACGGGTAGAGGGTCTGGAGCTCACTCTTGACGGTTTTCAGGACCTCCACATACCGTTCCTTGGTGACTGTCACTATATATATACATGTATGAACATAGATGAATCTCTCTATATATACAGAAACTTTGAATGTAGATATTTTATATTAAAAAGTAGTTTCTTTATATCTTTTAATAATTGTGTATGAATAATAAATATGAAACATCTGCGCGACATAAAATAATGTACTAGATCGGAAGACGATGCGTTTTTCTTAGAAATAATCTTCAAAGATTTATGAAACAGATGCTACACATCCGTTATATATATATATATATATATATATATATATATATATATATATATATATAAGATTGAATGTTTCATAAAATATCTATTTTGAAAAAAAGTTCTTATATATATATTTAAAGAAGTGAGGCTAAAAACATCTGTAAAAAAACTTGTTTCGACGATTGTTTGATATTTTCTTATTTTATCATTTAATAATTTTGTGATTTTATTACGCGTTTCGAGCTTTCGTGCGGCTCTCTTCAGATATATTTTCATTTGAATAAATATTTGTATTTTTAACAGTTTGATGTTTCTGCGCATGTGCGAGCGTATGTTTGTGTATGTGTGCGTGCGTGTGTGTATGTGTTTTCATAGTTTTTGTTTCAGTGTGTCAAAGTTATATATACATATATATATATATATATATATATATATATATATATATATATTAGATTTAATGTTTCATCAAAAGTATCTACTTTGAAAAAAATTCATTTTATATCTATCTTTTTTGCAAATCATATTTTCTTTAGTCATGAGTAAACCATCGTTTTTCTGTGGCTTTTACATATATTCAAAGAATGTATAATATATCATATCCAATGAATATGAGCTATCACATGCAAACATTATAACTCATATATTCTATAAGAATATTAAAGATTGGTAAGTATAGAAACCTGCTTGCAGAAGACTATTTTTTAATACATACCAGAAAACAAAAAGAGGCTGATTATTGCCGCCAAAAGCATTTACAAGCTATTAGATGACTGATCAAATAAATGACATGCTTAAATACATGGACATGGCTACGAAAAGGACACTTGAACAAAGAAACGGAATCGCTACGGAAAAGGATTTAAATGGGCATAACTAAAAGAAAAATAATAATGACTATAATAATAATAATAACAACAAAAATAATAATAATGATAATAATAATAACAACAACAACGACAACGACAACGACAACGATAATGATAATGATAATGATAATGATAATGATAATGATAATGTAATAATAATAATAATAATAATAATAATAATAATAATAATAATAATAATAATAATAATAATTATAATAATAGCCATCCACACAAATAAACGCGATAAAAAATAACAACATTTTAAGCTCAGATTAACAAAACTCGGAAAGAGTAAACATCGACTTTATACGAAGCGGTAAAGTACATCATAAATGAATGCAGCAAACTTGCCAAATAAAACTGGAATATAGCTTGTACAGGCACACATCCTAGCTCGTATTTGAAAAGCGAAAGTCAGAATATTTTACATGGGGATACAAGAAGGCAAACCAATCCAGGCAAGAATATGGAATGTGATAATAGTGAATAATGAGAAGAACCTGGGAAATCTTAGGTTTCGCCATCCAAGTAAGTTACAGGGAAAAGTTCTACGTGGCGGATAAACTTAGCAAATACTTGGAGATTTCAAAACATATGAAGTGAATATAAAAAATAAAAGAAACTTCAGTTATACCAATAATTGAAGGAACACTAGAAACAGTTCAGAAAAAATTGGAAAAAAAATACAAATTTTCCGAACAAAGTCAGAATTGACACGAAAGTAAACAAAGCACTCCACAACGCACATATATAGGTTGAACTGAACAACAACAGGTAAGTTGAATAACGCAGCATGAACGCAACTAGAATACAGAAAATACATTACACGAATCTAAGGGTACTGAAACAACATGAGAAAA
>OY744547.1:4337987-4352987 GCA_963556195.1 Sepiola atlantica
GCACCAAACACTCCCTCACACATGCGTCCACTTCAAGATGCGTCCGGACCCACAGGGCCATTATCCACCAATATCAGTGTACTCGTACTGTAAACGCCTGATATCTCTATGCGCCATGTTATAAGCTTGTTTAGTGGCTAATAAAGTATTTCCGACTTATACAACTACTTGAAATGCACGTTTTCCCAAATAGAGTTATCTAATTTACCAAGTCAGATTAAGTAGAGGAACTAGGATTACATGAATTCAGAAATAAATGATTTAAAAGTTAATTCAGAGATCAGTTTTGGGGACCATCGGATGAGATATTACATGTGATATGCCTATTGATATTGTATTAATAGTATAAATTTCCTGTGCAATGTTTTTAATGGTTGAATCGAAAAGACAAATTAGGAAAGACCCGATACGAACATAACAAATAATAGTAATGATAACAATAATAATAATAACAATATTATTATTATTATTAGTAGTAGTAGTAGTAGTAGTAGTAGTAGTAGTAGTAGTAGTAGTAGTTATTATATTATAATAATATCACAGAAAATCGGCGTGAAGGGTAAAGGAGAATGGGAAGACCGACGACGGAGAGCACTAACCAATGGTTTTTACCAACGAGAAATCAAGGGTAGTCGGCTGTAGCGATACCGCAAGATCATTTGCAATGGTTATCGAAAAGAGATAGAGAGTACTAGAAATCTGGGGAGGCTTTTTGTAAGATGATAAAGAGTGGCAAAAATGAATTGTGGACGAGTCCATTGTGGGTGGGACGTCGAGAAAGACAGAAAGAAAGCGACTTAATAACTGTTAAAAAGGAGAAGGTTTCGCAGTGCAAGCAAAACTTGAAAGACGGCGGTTTCAGAAACGCGAAGAGCCAGAGCGCTTGGTGATCGGAGTATCGAAGTACCGAAAAGAATCGGAGTTTACCGATGTTTATGGCACCGATGAAGCTTTATTGAAAATGGTACCCAACCCCGTCTTGCTCTTAGGCTTCCGTGTCGGCTGACTAAAAATGCGACTGATAAGCAAGTTGGTATTGTGAAAGAATCCCCTGACTTGTATTTCATCAAAATGCTTGTGGAACAATTGCTTCAGTTCACGCTCGGATAGACAATGCAGAGCAAATTGCTTTCCAATCGGATGTATATATGAACGAGTTTCTAGCGGAAATCAAGTCTGTGACCTCAGCAAGAAAAAGACTTTCATGAGACAAAAGTATGTTAAACAATTGTTTTTTTATAGATGTATGCGTAGCCGGCGTAAACCATCCGGTGATGGGAAATAAAGAAAACCAAAGTGTTTCCATATACGTTCTGTTCTTTGTCATTCTTGTTGGATCTTACCGGGTACCCCGAAATAAATAACGGGTAATGCAACAGATGTAACTTAGACTCCAGGGTACCCTACCGGTTGTTGTCGGTGAGGAATCACTGACAATGACTTGTATGAGAACTTCTAGTGAGTACAAATAATAATAATAATAATAATAATAATAATAATAAAATAATAATAATAATAATAATAATAATAATAATAAAAATAATAATAAGCTGTCCCCCTTTCCCTTCCCCCCAAAAAGGGGGAGATTTTTAAAAGTACCAAAAAAAGTGCCGGCCTAGGCTGACACTAAACAAAATATTTATAGAGGGTTTAGGAGGATAAGACTGAGGAGGGACAGCACAAACCAGACCTTCACTGGAAGAGTGCGGAGAATGCTGGTACCTTGGGGAGGCTTATTACCACCCAAATCCCAGAGAAGACCAATGGTCCTTACTAGCGAGAAATCAATGGTAAACGGCTGTTGCGAACCGCAAAATTATTTGCGGTGGTTATCGAAAAGAGGTGGAGAGTACTGGAAATCTGAGGAGGCTTGTTGTCACTCAGACTCCAGGAAATGCCACCGGTTATTGTCGGTGAGCAATCACTGACGATTATTTGTGTGAGAACTCCTAGTGAGTACTACTACTAATAATAATTGTTACACCGGCCGTTCTAACAGAAGAGAAACTACACCGGTCCTCACTATAAATAGTGCGAGTAGACAATCACCAGGGAGAAAAAAGGACAGTATTGTAACTGTCTAGCCGAGTGCCAGTCAGTTTCCTTACCTTTGTACCTTTTATGTTAATACACTTGTTATCTTAACCCAACCTCGACTTGACTTCTTTTTACTGTTGGACTACTTCACCACCACTACCACCACCACCACCACCAACAACAACAACAACAACAATAACTAAGAGACTTTATAACTAAGAGATCCGATGGGCCGCGACACTAACCATTATTCCAACAACTCACTGTCTTTAAGAACAATGGATAACACACTATTCTCTAGAGAAATGCAATTCTGATAAAAAAAAAGGCTTCCAAGATGTTTTTAAACTATTGGTTTCTATCGGTTTAAGAAACTTGTCGACCGATCTTCCAACGTTCAAAGAATAATTTAGAAATAATTGCCCTAGAGACCGCGTTACTTATTTAGTTGGAAATAATTAAGATATAAATAAATAATGGAGTGGCAACTGTGAAAAGACAAACAAAAAATTGAGAAACACAATTATGTGCATGCTGGATTTTTCACACTCAATAACTAGCAAACAAACTTAAGAGTTATATACATGTATGCATGCCGTTAACCAGATGATAACGCATTACCGCAGGTCCGGTGTTAGCTGATTGCTTTCTGTGAAAGTTATAAACGCGAGAATAAACGTCGGAGTTTTACTCAGTTAAATATGTAAAGGTGTTAACAAAGAATCTGCAGTCTGTTGGGAAATCAAAACGATAAAAGATACCCCGGCCGCAAAGAATTGAGAAAAAGAAGGAGAGAATTAAAGGAGAAGGAAAAAAGAAGAAAAACAAGAAGAAGAAGAAGAAGAAGAAGAAGAAGAAGAAGAAAGAAAAAAACAGAAAAAGAAAGAAAAAAAGGAGAAGAAAAGAAGAAAAGAAAAAAGAAAAAAGAGACGAAGAAAAAAAAGAAGAAAAAAGAAGAAAAAGAAAAAAAAAGAAAAACAGAAAAAAAAAGAAGAAAAAAGGAAAAAAAATGAAGAAAAAAAGAAGAAAAAAGGAAAAAAAGAAGAAAAAGAAGAAGAAAGAAGAAAAAAAGCGCAATAAGACGAAGACGAATGAGAAAATAAGAATGTCATCCCCTGCTGATTTTCTGAGTTTGCTACCTGTCAAAAATAGGAACGCTCTATAATGTTTAGGGTTCAGGGGCGGGCAACCCTTTCAGAGTGATGGCCAGGTGAGACTTTTGGAAGGAGATCGCGGGCCGGAGTGAAAAACGAAATCTCAGAATTACTATATTTTGTTTACATGAATAAATTGTACAAAAATTGCATTGAACACTCTACAAATATGATATTTTTTCTCAAGAGACTTCTGCATATAAAAGGCGCCGACGAAGAGCCATTTTGGAATCATAAAATATAATGACGTGAGAAGTAGCAAGTTGATCCAGCATTCGTTTTGACACACCTCACATAAGTTCTCTGATTCATGCCCTTTTCTCGTCTTTCGTTTCCTCTTTGCCTCTCTCTTTTTCTTTTTCTATTTTTATCTCAGGCCAAGGATTTGAAATTAATAGTTAAAGAAAAATGAAATATACATGCATCATCACTCGCTGATATTTATACAGTTTTATCCCATTGTAAATCTTAATTGAAACCTACTTTTACGTTGATGTCACAAAATTATATGAGTTTTACTGAGAGGTCCGCTGGCCGAATTGCAATAATAAAGCATAGCAGGGTGGGCCGGACGCTAAGCCTTCGCGGGTCGTATGTGGCCCACGGGCCGGAGGTTGCCCGCCCCTGAGTTAGGGTTTAGGGTTAGGGTTAGGTTTAGGGTACATATTTAATGTATCCTTCCATGATCTCTCCACAACAAGAAAGACGAGCAAATAGTGTAAGGATATCTGGGACACAATTGGGTGCAACTTCGGAACAGCCTCAATACGGAAAACCGATAATAAATACAGACCTGTATTATGTATGTGACCGTGACAAAACAAAGATATTGTACATAAAAAATGACGTAAATTGATCAAGTAGTTTTCTTTTTATCACAGAAAATCAAATTTTGTTATTTTTTTCTACACTAGCTTGTCAAGACGCCATCTTTGTAAACGGTAGCAAAACAAAGGCCGAATTTGGTGGATTTGGTCTTTTTAAAGTAGTTTAAGTTCAGCATTTGGGGAGGAGGGGAGTAATTATCAAAAAGTAAATTATTTTATTACAATGTTCCTTTGAAAGTAAATTACAATTTTAAAGGCATGACTTTTTATTTAAATTATTTCATTACAATGTTTCTCTGGAAGTTTTCACGTTATTTTAATAAAAACATTTTATTTTTTTGCTTATATCGTTACGTCTTCGTTTTCATTAAGGCCAAACTGCTTTAAAAAAGGCACAAATCCAGAAAATGTGGCCTTTTTTCTGATAGCGATTTGGCCTTTTTTCATACGGCAGCAAGTCATTTTTAATGCAAACGTCATTAAAGACCACGGAGTTCTCTCTCTTCGCTCTCTTTCTTGTCAATTTCTCGACGCGGCGAGCGATTCTTCGGTTTTCGGGTGTTAACCAGTGGAGTATGGCACCTAGCGTTGTGTCGTGGGTCATTCCTCTTGTGCTTTCAGTCTCTCGACCGTCTTCACGAGGGTGTGTCTTATTGTCACTAAGAGCCGTATTTATAGTTTTTATTATTAGTTATAAATCTATTAATTTACATATGCATGTTTGATTAACAAGGAGTGCCATGGATATATATATATATATATATATATATATATATATATATATATATATATATATATATATATATTAAAATTTGTATAATTGGGCATCATTCTTTCTTTTATGCATGTTTGATTTAACAGGAGTGCCAACTTCTGCTTATTCAGCTTTTGATCCGTTTTTTCTAGTCTTCGTACGACGGATTTGATGTTATAATCCAAGGAGTGTAAAAAAATCTCCGTATCTTGTGTGAACGTTTTCAACCGACATCCGTCGTCATCAGGCGGTTGTACTCCTGTTAAATCAAACATGCATTAAAGAAGGAATGCTTCCGAATTATAATAATAAATAATCTTGTAATACTAAAAATAAAAATAAAAATATACATATATATATATATATATATATATTTATTTATTTTATTTTTATTTTTATTTCTATTATTACAAGATTATTTATTATTATAAGACAGCCTCCTGAAGACGGTCGAGGAACCGAAAGCTCTAGAGGAATGGCCCACGACGCAACGTTAGGTGCCATACTCCTCCAATTGGGCTTTAATGACGCTTGCATAAAAAATGACTTGCTGTCGAACTATATATATATATATATATATATATATATATATATATATATACAGGGTGGGCAAAAATAAGGGTCCTATTTTTAAAAATTCATAATTTTTTTATTTATTGATTTTTTTTTTTTTTAGAATAAGTAAAGGACCCCTTCCGAAGCAAGCATGAGCCGTATTAGCCCTAAGGAACGTACCCTCATTTAGAAAACATTATTTTTGCTTAAAAAACTCAAAACAGTGTAAAAAACAATACTTTAGTTTTTGTAAGTTTTAAGAAGTGTTTTTCGGCTAAAATTTGTTTTGTTTATTTCAAAAAATCTCGGAAGGGTCAGTCTACACACACATAAAGTTTGGTGAGTTTAACTTTTATTTTGTGGAAGTTATTCAAATTCAAGTTATTCAAATTTAAAGATAGGACCCTTATTTTGGCTCACCCTGTATATATATATATATATATATATATATATATATATATATATATATATATATATATATATATGAGAAGAATGTTGTTGTTTGCTTGGAGCATTGTGTATAGTGTAAGAATAATATTTTGGAGGCGATAACAATGCGTTGTTAAAGTGACACATATACGACACGTGGAATCGTAAAAAACAAAGTGACAATATTGAAAAGTCAATAATTTTCAATTTTTTTATTTTATTTACCAGTGTATCGTTGACCGTGGTGTTAGGTTGGAGTGTGTCCTTTTTATTATAATTTTTTTAATTTTCGAGGGAAGCCCTCATCTTCAAAAATAAAATAAATACAGCCACTCGTTGGAGTGTGTTTTTTGCCAAAAGCCGGGGTCGGAAATGCTGGTTTGTTTTTAGTAACAGGTCCGCAGAGGTTATTTTTTATTTTTATTTTTATTTTTTTTTTATATAATTTATTATTTACTATGTTTTTTTTAACCGTTGCTATATATATATATATATATATATATATATATATATATATATATATATATATATATATATATATATATATATATATATATATATACAAAGGTTGTCACCAGTTATCTAAGCCCAAAGCCAACCTGAGGATGAGGGTTAATTGGAGTCAGGTAGATGGTGAGACAACCTCGACGTAAATAAACTCGACGAACCCGACAATCAGCCAAACTCCATCCATTCAGGTCCCCAGATGTCGGAGAGCCGTCTACTCCAACAGCTTCTTTCCTCGAGCTGCCGGCCTTATGAACTTCCTCTCTGTTTACTGTTCCCTAAACTGTACCGAAATGCAGACATTTAAAACTAATGTGAACAAGCATCTCGCTGCACAGCTCCCAAATTATATATTGACCGCCCCTCCTCCCCCCCCCAAAAAAAATGAAAAAGAAAAATGTCACCCTGATTGTCAGTAGCCCCTAACGTCTACAGTGGAAACTTGCCTTGTTTGGGGTGAAGTAAGTGTTTTAAAAAAAAAAGATCCCGGTTCTTAGAAGGTTTCGTTAACCATTTAGTCACCGTCACACCCCACTTAACTGATTGAGACGTTATTTTACATGAATATGCGCAGGGTAGATTTTCCTATCATTTTGAACAGAGGGTGTATACTCGTGTAAAAGAAATTACTGTGTTATTTAATTAAAAACCAATGGTCTCTATATACAACTAACATCTGTGTTTGTTTACATAAACGTTGAATCCGCAGGCGATTATCTAGATTTCTATGAAGTCTTACAAAAATTGAATACGTGATCAACACAGTTAGAATCATGAAAGAAAACATGAATTACCCTGAAAAAACGTATTTGTCGTATGTCTATTATTTACATTGTAATATCTATTATTTCCATTGTAATATCTATTATTTACTTTAGGAGTGGAATTACATTAAGACCAAGATTATGGGGAGGAGGAAAGCAGTCAGCGGGAAGAGAGTTCCACAAGCCTGCGGTTTTTGAAAAGAAGCTACTGGAATAGGAAGCTGTATTACAATGAGGTATCAAAATAGCGAATTGATTGAGACCACTAGACCAACAAGTCAAACGAGCTGAAACAAAAGAAGCGGGGAATAGAACACATGCCATAATAGTATTTATAGAAAAGACTGAGACTAGCAACATAACGTCTGTGAGAGAATGGGGCGCAGAGAAGAAGAAAGGTAGGGCCAATCAAATGACAGATACGTTTCTGCACCTTATCAAAAACCCTTAAATGTGGCAGAGATTCACCAGCCTAAATATGACAAGTACTCCATACTGCCGTGCTAAAAACATATTTCCATTAAGCGTGAACGCAGACCCCATACACGGTCTGACTGTGGATTTGTAGAGTAGAAGAATAGCCTCAGCTTTTAGTATGCAATGCATTAACCTTTTTTTAAACTATGTTATGTATTAAACTGTTTACATAATATGTTATCTATTGAGCTGCTTGTATAGTATGTTTTATATTCAGCTGCTTGTATAGTATGTTATGTATTAAGGTTCTTTCATGATAAATTATGTATTAAAGTGCTTTTAACTTATGTTATGTATTGAGTTGCTTGTATAGTATGTTTTATATTTAGCTGCTTGTATAGTATGTTTTATATTTAGCTGCTTGTATAGTATGTTTTATATTTAGCTGCTTGTATAGTATGTTTTATATTTAGCTGCTTGTATAGTATGTTTTATATTTAGCTGCTTGTATAGTATGTTTCATATGTAGCTGCTTGTATAGTTTGTTTTATATTTAGCTGCTTGTATAGTATTTTTATATTAATGTTATTCTATAATTACTTATGTATTAAAGTGCTTTTAAATTGTGTTATGTATCGAGCTGCTTGTATAGTATGTTTTATATTTAGCTGCTTGTATAGTATGTTTTATATTTAACTGCTTGTATAGTATGTTTTATATTTAGCTGCTTGTATAGTATGTTTTATATTTAGCTGCTTGTATAGTATGTTATGTATTAAGGTTCTTTCATGAAAAATTATGTATTAAAGTGCTTTTAAATTATGTTATGTATTGAGCTGTTCTTATAGTATGTTTCATATGTAGCTGCTTGTATAGTATGTTTTATATTTAGCTGCTTGTATAGTATGTTTTATATTTAGCTGCTTGTATAGTATGTTTTATATTTAGCTGGTTGTATAGTATGTTTCATATGTAGTTGCTTGTATAGTATGTTTTATATTTAGCTGCTTGTATAGTATGTTTTATATTTAGCTGCTTGTATAGTATTTTTTATATTTAGCTGCTTGTATAGTATGTTTTATATTTAGCTGCTTGTATAGTATGTTTTATATTTAGCTGCCTTTATAGTATGTTTTATATTTAGCTGCTTGTATAGTACGTTTTATATTTAGCTGGTTGTATAGTATGTTTTATATTTAGCTGCTTGTATAGTATGTTTTATATTTAGCTGCTTGTATAGTATGTTTTATATTTAGCTGGTTGTATAGTATGTTTCATATGTAGTTGCTTGTATAGTATGTTTTATATTTAGCTGCTTGTATAGTATGTTTTATATTTAGCTGCTTGTATAGTATTTTTTATATTTAGCTGCTTGTATAGTATGTTTTATATTTAGCTGCTTGTATAGTATGTTTTATATTTAGCTGCCTTTATAGTATGTTTTATATTTAGCTGCTTGTATAGTATGTTACGCATTGTGCAGCTTTTATCGTATTGCACGTATTACATTGATAATACGTTGTGTTATTTTTTATTACCTTAAATGTTATGCTTTTTGGAGGCGAATAATATAGCAAATTACGCGATTGTCTAGTTCACGAAATTCACAAAGATTACCACAATGTGAAATATGTGATATTCACTTTGTGGTATCCTTTGTTAATGTCCAGCCACGTGGCCTAAATAATTTATTGTTTTTACTTATGTTCCGGGCAAACAATAACATAAATACCAAGCAGGGCAATACATAAACCAATGTATACTGGTAGAAATACATTTCCAATAAAAAAAACTATATAATTGAATTTCATGCAGAATATTTTGTAAGTGTAGGCTCTTATTTATTTTTCGTCGAAGTTTCGACTTTTCTGAGCTGCCTGGAGACGAAACACCGAACTATATTGGATCCGATTAATCGCTGGAGAAACACAAAACTAAAAACGATAATATAAACCTTGAGGAGGCGCGAAAGTCGTTCAATCATGATTTCATCATTTATGTTAATCTAAAATGGCCGAGGGAAAACGTTTGCTCATGACGAACGCATTAATATTTGTTTACGATTTTCTCTCGATACACAAAGTAAGGGAAATAAAACCGACTCTGAAGTGTTGAGCTTATAAATATATTTAACGGATTACGAATAACGGAGTGTACACTGCGTCTCAAAGTAAGGGAAATGAAACCGACTCTCAAGTGTTGAGCTTATAAATATATTTAACGGATTACGAATAACGGAGTGTACACTGCGTCTCAAAGTAAGGGAAATGAAACCGACTCTCAAGTGTTGAGCTTATAAATATATTTAACGGATTACGAATAACGGAGTGTACACTGCGTCTCAAAGTAAGGGAAATGAAACCGACTCTCAAGTGTTGAGCTTATAAATATATTTAACGGATTACGAATAACGGAGTGTACACTGCGTCTCAAAGTAAGGGAAATGAAACCGACTCTCAAGTGTTGAGCTTATAAATATATTTAACGGATTACGAATAACGGAGTGTACACTGCGTCTCAAAGTAAGGGAAATGAAACCGACTCTCAAGTGTTGAGCTTATAAATATATTTAACGGATTACGAATAACGGAGTGTACACTGCGTCTCAAAGTAAGGGAAATGAAACCGACTCTCAAGTGTTGAGCTTATAAATATATTTAACGGATTACGAATAACGGAGTGTACACTGCGTCTCAAAGTAAGGGAAATGAAACCGACTCTCAAGTGTTGAGCTTATAAATATATTTAACGGATTACGAATAACGGAGTGTACACTGCGTCTCAAAGTAAGGGAAATGAAACCGACTCTCAAGTGTTGAGCTTATAAATATATTTAACGGATTACGAATAACGGAGTGTACACTGCGTCTCAAAGTAAGGGAAATGAAACCGACTCTCAAGTGTTGAGCTCATAAATATATTTAACGGATTACGAATAACGGAGTGTACACTGCGTCTCAAAGTAAGGGAAATGAAACCGACTCTCAAGTGTTGAGCTTATAAATATATTTAACGGATTACGAATAACGGAGTGTACACTGCGTCTCAAAGTAAGGGAAATGAAACCGACTCTCAAGTGTTGAGCTTATAAATATATTTAACGGATTACGAATAACGGAGTGTACACTGCGTCTCAAAGTAAGGGAAATGAAACCGACTCTCAAGTGTTGAGCTTATAAATATATTTAACGGATTACGAATAACGGAGTGTACACTGCGTCTCAAAGTAAGGGAAATGAAACCGACTCTCAAGTGTTGAGCTTATAAATATATTTAACGGATTACGAATAACGGAGTGTACACTGCGTCTCAAAGTAAGGGAAATGAAACCGACTCTCAAGTGTTGAGCTTATAAATATATTTAACGGATTACGAATAACGGAGTGTACACTGCGTCTCAAAGTAAGGGAAATGAAACCGACTCTCAAGTGTTGAGCTTATAAATATATTTAACGGATTACGAATAACGGAGTGTACACTGCGTCTCAAAGTAAGGGAAATGAAACCGACTCTCAAGTGTTGAGCTTATAAATATATTTAACGGATTACGAATAACGGAGTGTACACTGCGTCTCAAAGTAAGGGAAATGAAACCGACTCTCAAGTGTTGAGCTTATAAATATATTTAACGGATTACGAATAACGGAGTGTACACTGCGTCTCAAAGTAAGGGAAATGAAACCGACTCTCAAGTGTTGAGCTTATAAATATATTTAACGGATTACGAATAACGGAGTGTACACTGCGTCTCAAAGTAAGGGAAATGAAACCGACTCTCAAGTGTTGAGCTTATAAATATATTTAACGGATTACGAATAACGGAGTGTACACTGCGTCTCAAAGTAAGGGAAATGAAACCGACTCTCAAGTGTTGAGCTTATAAATATATTTAACGGATTACGAATAACGGAGTGTACACTGCGTCTCAAAGTAAGGGAAATGAAACCGACTCTCAAGTGTTGAGCTTATAAATATATTTAACGGATTACGAATAACGGAGTGTACACTGCGTCTCAAAGTAAGGGAAATGAAACCGACTCTCAAGTGTTGAGCTTATAAATATATTTAACGGATTACGAATAACGGAGTGTACACTGCGTCTCAAAGTAAGGGAAATGAAACCGACTCTCAAGTGTTGAGCTTATAAATATATTTAACGGATTACGAATAACGGAGTGTACACTGCGTCTCAAAGTAAGGGAAATGAAACCGACTCTCAAGTGTTGAGCTTATAAATATATTTAACGGATTACGAATAACGGAGTGTACACTGCGTCTCAAAGTAAGGGAAATGAAACCGACTCTCAAGTGTTGAGCTTATAAATATATTTAACGGATTACGAATAACGGAGTGTACACTGCGTCTCAAAGTAAGGGAAATGAAACCGACTCTCAAGTGTTGAGCTTATAAATATATTTAACGGATTACGAATAACGGAGTGTACACTGCGTCTCAAAGTACCATACAGATCAAATATTTTGAATAACGTCGACAGGCATTAGTCAATTTTAACCTGGTATTAGACCCATATTTAGCGTTACATAATGGATATATATATACGTGAAGAAACGCTTACCTCAGCTAGTATGGACTTGGTATCTAGGTGGACTAGTACAAGTTAACTTGACACGAAAATCTAGGTGCAAGTTCGTTCTCGGATAAAAATATAAACATACCTGAACTTTGACCCCTCCCTGATCTCTGATCTACCAAGTGACAGGCTCAGAGTCCCCATTTGAGGCAATGACGTCACAATCGTGGGATTGAGAAAAGAAAGACGCTTTTCAGCAGTCCGTGTTTTGGGAGCGTGGTGCACGGATGCAAGATCGAGATGTAGTTCAGAAAAAGAAAAATGGGAATTTCATTCCTAAAAGAGTTGATAGCGACTGGTATACCCCTTCCTTCCTTTCTCCGTAACGAAGTAGATCTAAACTAAGAAAAAACAATTTAGCCTCTCTCTCTCCAAGTTGATAAAGTAGGAGCTTTATAATTATGACAAGAAAATATATCTCAAATAAAGACCAGTTCAATTTTATGCCGGGCTCGCCTTTTTCCTCTTTGCATGGAAAGTTTTAATTACAGACCCTAGACGAATACGATGACGGTGATGGTGGCTACGAGGTGCGGCCTGCTGCGACGATGACGACAGCGAAAGACAGCGCACTGAGCGATGATGATGTTGGTGACGAAATGCAACACACTACAATGATGATAGCAACGGCGACAATAGAGAGGCAGCATGCCGGCGAGTCAGTATACAAAAAGAGATAAGACCACTCAGAACATTTGAAGTAAGTGACCCTGAAATAAAGAACTTGTGGTTTAATGAACGACAACGTTAGATTAGAACTACAATATCGTAAAGATTCACCGTGTACTTTTTATACTATTCAAATTAATTGATTACGTGAGGGTTAGGGTTAGGGTTAGCGCCGCCTTGGACTGTTTGGTCGCCTGCATGCTGACCACGGCTTCTGACAGCCTGTTCTACGGTGCAACGAAAAAGACGCCTTCCGGCGATTTAGCCGATATTGTCTCAGTTACAATGTCTCTGAGTTTTTACGAAGCCTTTTCTGCGGAGCTGGGCATACTCGTGGTGAAATTATAACAGAAGAAGTTTCTCTGTTTTTTTTTCTTTTGTTTCGGTAAAGGGGTAAGAATAAGAAAAGAAAAAAAAACACTAACACAATTCTTGTATAATAGGAGAAGGAAAACTCCAATATAACACCTACGTTTGAGGTCACTATAAAAGAATCCCGCAATGTAGCAAATATATTATTGACGTTTTTCGTTAACGCCCGCACTGAGTATTGAACCTGCAACCTCCAGAAGAGAATCACTTAGAATTTAATTTCACTTAGTACTTTATCCGTTATGCCACGGGTCCTTGCAGATACTAAATAAAAAACACTGTGAATTACTTAAGACTTCTACCCGGTCATGGTTGACGGAACGAAAACAAGCTACCCCGATGGACTAAATAACGGGTTCAGTTCGAGATGCCGTACAGATTCCCGAGATCGACAAGATACACATGAAAACATTCGGAGGTTACATCGGCCGAAACTGTCGAAAATTTCTTCGACATCAAGGGGTAGTTTTTAGATCAGAGTAGGGTCGGGTGTAAAACGTTGCGAAATATTGCTAAATCGCGACCCCAACTCTGTCAGGAGCCAAGTACCAAAAAAGAGGGGTGCTAGCCTTGTTCACAAGAACTCTTCAAAAGTGAACAAAGGAACTCTCAAGAAATTTAACTTTCGCCAGAACTTTCAAAAACAGACCACACCCAGAAGAAAGAAAATGCTCTTAAATAATCAGTAATCGACAAATATGCAAATGACTCACTTCCGGTATAAGGTATAAACACAGAGCAAAAATCGTTCCTGGGGTTCGACTTGAGCAGGCCAAACATGACCCGACCCTCCTCCAATCACTGGCAACTCCATGACGTGTAAGCCAATTAGCTTATTTCCTCACAAAACGTTGTGAGAATAACAATCAAGATGAGAACAGTAGTTCGAATAATAAAAAAAAACATACAATTCATCATCTCAAGAATTCAGAAACATAATTCTACTAGTTGCATGTTGTTATATTACAATCGTATGGGCTTCCATACGTGCTCCATAGATCTAAAGAAACATCTATATTTGACAATAAACAGATATAATTATAACGGAGTTTCGTCGCGAAATGCTTATTCGTCGTATTTATTATTTACCTCATGCTAGACATGATGTATTGTTCGCTTTTGTTGTCGTGAAACTTAATTTAAAAATTCACAGGTGAGTCGTCGCTATAATTACCTGTATATCTTTAGGCAATATAGAATTTATTTAATTAAATTTATACATCAACCGTCTAACAATAATACTACGCGTCGTGTATATATATATATCTTTATACTAGTTGACTTTTCCGGTCGCTATCGCTCTGCAAAGTTTGATTAGCCATTGTTCACCATACTATCGTAGATTTTCCAGAAATCGTGAGTACCTTGTTTCTGCGACTGAATGCATTTTCTTGGTCATCTCGTTGCTACAGCTATCACAGTCTTAGAATTTTTTCTTGACTCTACAAATTTCTGTCTATTCGTTGTAGACTTATGGCTGCCGTATTGTCGGAATGCTTGCTGCCTCTGAGTAATAACAGCTGCACATTCTGAGGTGAACCATTGTGGAGAGTGGGGCTTGCTGTAGAATTTTCTCCTGTGGACATGTGCTTCAATGCGTACTTTGACCCGTTCGGTTACCTCATTTGCGCACTGATCAGCGGGGAGAGAAAAATGTTTGACTTCATGGGGCGTCCTTGATGCTGTCACTGATGGAATCAAAATCAAATTGCCTGTAGTATTTCGTCGTTTAGAGCAACGACTCTTTAGCTTTAGGGCGAGATTTCAGTGTGAGACCAATCACTACAACAAGGTGCTCAGCGTTTTTGAGCATGATATGCTCATTCGTCGCACAAGCCTCGGGCAGTTAGGTCAACAACTGGGCAAGAAGTGAGGCTTGATGTCCCACATGATGAGGGAGGCGGCTCGGGAACGTGACAGTCT
>OY744547.1:4355487-4360487 GCA_963556195.1 Sepiola atlantica
CTACTACTCACTAAGTAGATAAGAGTGATCTACGAAACGTCGGACCATGCATATAGCTATTTGTACTGCTTGTTATTAAAGCTCCTCGAAAAGTACCCAGCCTCCGTGGGAGGGGGCTGATAAATAATAATATTATTTTTTAAAATAAATATTAAATATTTAAAATATACCTAGAGACATCGATGTTTCATGCTAACGCTATCTTCAGTCTAGGAACTAATTCTCTCTCTCTCTCTCTCTCTATATATATATATATCTATATATATATATATATATATATATTATACATATATATATATATATTAACGTGTGTTATACTTACAGACGACTTCGTTTCGGGTGTTCTACGCTCATCAGTGCGGGATGGCGGTTTGATGCGGTCGCATGGGCTCGAACGCAGTTCGTAAATTCAGCCTAGAATCACGAGCTTAACGCCTATGCCAATGCAGTCGTGAGAAATCACCACAGACAGTAATTGAAATTAACGTACACTTACCCGAGAAGCGTACGTACTATATCCGTGTTATTTTATAATTGCATTATTATTATTATCTGATTGTTTTTTGAATTCCTGTGCTGTTTCACCTATGTAGCTCCAATTTCAGGGTTATATTTTATACATTTACTGATCTTTACTTAGGAAGTGACCAGTGTTTTGTTATTATTTTTAATTTTTACGAATCTATTAGCAGTTATCTAGGCCTAAAGACGTTTCAATATATGGATTTCTTGTTGAATGATGAATAACTTTCTTGAGGGGACCGAAAAGGTTAATAGAATTGACAACCTTTGATTACTGATGTGGAATACTTATAACAAGTAATTGTTGATATTTTATTTGAAGATGATGAGGTTGTAGTCTGCAGGAAAGAAGTCTTGTAGTAATATGTTCGTCAGACTGGAAGCCTTAGACACAGGGACAAACAATTCTTGACGATTACACAAAATTAAAAAGATTTAACAACAATTCTTATTTTTACTTAATGTAAAACTAAGAATTGTTGTTAAATAAACAAGTGCTACCTATAATGTTGGAATAATTGCTCTGTGTTTAGCTATACGACTTGTGAGTAGGTTTTCATTAGAAAAGAAAATGGCAAAATATTAAAGCCTATTTTATCTTAGCTGAGTACGGGGAAATGTCATTTAGTCTACAGCAGAGAAACATTTTTCTAGGTAGCGGAGAGCTAGAGGAGAAGCCGACGGCCGTGAACGAAGACATTTGCCTGCGTCGATCAAAAGGACGACGATCGGTTTGCTGCTTGTGCAGAGTAGACCTGCCGGCGCTAAACCGGAAACGCCGACTTACGAAAAATGTAATTATCGAAAGCAAACGGCAGCGGACGTTGGCTTATGTCGCACACGGCTCATTTGCATGAGTGACATTTCGCCGATTTAAAGAACACGACAAAAGTGATTTTGGCAGATTCGTTGGTCGGAGAAAGTGAACGAAAGAGAAAGGCAAAGTGCCGCATTATTTTTGATAGACTTTTTATTGTTCGTAAAAACACAAGTGACAAATAAAATAATTGCAGGGTCGACTTATTTTTGGATAGACTTTTTATTGTTTGTAAAAAGCTGAAGTTACGAATAAAATAATTCCAGGGTCGAATTTTTTATGTATAGACTTTTTATTGTTTGTAAAAACACAAGTGACGAATAAAATAATTCCAGGGTCGACTTATTTTTGGATAGACTTTTTATTGTTTGTAAAAACACAAGTGACGAATAAAATAATTCCAGGGTCGAATTATTTTTGGATAGACTTTTTAATGTTTGTAAAAAGCTGAAACGGCGAAATAATAATTCCAGGGTCGAATCATTTTTGGATAGACTTTTTATTGTTTGTAAAAAGCTGAAGTAACGAATAAAATAATTCCAGGGTCGAATTTTTTATGCATAGACTTTTTATTGTTTGTAAAAAGCTGAAGTAACGAATAAAATAATTCCAGGGTCGAATTTTTTATGGATAGACTTTTTATTGTTTGTAAAAAGCTGAAGTAACGAATAAAATAATTCCAGGGTCGAATTTTTCATGGATAGACTGTTTATTGTTTGTAAAAAGCTGAAGTAACGAATAAATTAATTCCAGGGTCGAATTTTTTATGGATAGACTTTTTATTGTTTGTAAAAAGCTGAAGTAACGAATAAAATAATTCCAGGGTCGAATTTTTTATGGATAGACGTTTTATTGTTTGTAAAAAGCTGAAGTAACGAATAAAATAATTCCAGGGTCGAATTTTTTATGGATAGACTGTTTATTGTTTGTAAAAAGCTGAAGTAACGAATAAAATAATTGCAGGGTCGAATTATTTTTGCATAGACTTTTTATTGTTTGTAAAAAACTGAAGTGGCGAAAATAATAATACAAGGGTCGATTTATTTTTTACTAAACGTTATACTGACTCGTTCAGTTTAGGCTGTAGAAATCTTATTTTATTTTACTAAAGATAAATCATTTTAATATACTATTTTATCCCTTGACGGCAAATTCTAAAAAGGTATCATCATTCTGTCTGTCTCCGGGGAGTATAGACTCAGAATTTTGTTTGATTGATAAGGTTGGTTAACATTTTGTGATAAAAAAACTGGAATTATAATTCTTTTAAATGTTTTCTTTTTAAAAGAGCCTCTGTTAGTTGATCTTTCTTTCACACTTTTGTTTGAAATAGCATTATTTTTTTATGTATCAAGCTTAAGTCTGAAATGGGTGTGTTCTATTAGCAGTCATTAATCAGTGGTTAAAAACCTGGTAATGTATATGAAACAGTTAAGATACATAAACCTGATTCTCCTCTTCGACCAATCATATCACAAATTACTACTCCCATATATTCATTTACAAACACTCTAAATTAACTTACAGCCCGTATATACCCAATAAATATAAGTAAAGAACTATCACTACTCATACAACCCAAACAACCGGACAATAAAAATCATTTCTTGGTGTTTGTATAATAAAAGTCCGAAAAAAAGTGTTTTTTTTGTCTTTTACTGTTTGAGAGGTAAATAAGGGGCAGGTAACTCTTACTTCGAATTTTAAGCAAGATTTTCGGTGCTTGTATAATAAATAGCCGAAAAAAAGCTTTTTTGTCTTTTAGTGTTGGAGAGGTAAATAAGGGGCAGGTAACTCTTACTTCGAATTTTAAGCAAGATTTTCGGTGCTTGTATAATAAAAAGCCGAAAAAAAGTTTTTTTTGTCTTTTAGTGTTGGAGAGGTAAATAAGGGGCAGGTAACTCTTCACAACAGCTCTAGCTTTCGAACAACATTTTTCTAACCCAAACCCTAACCCCTAACCCTTTTATGTCTAATCGACGTTCTCCTTGCACAGTAGCCACATGTGCAACGCCAATTAAGGCCATCAGTTTTGATTACTGGAAAATCGTGTTTAAAATTCGTTGTAAGAGTTACCTGACCCTTATTTACCTCTCAAACAGTAAAAGACAAAAAAAACTGTTTTTCGGCTTTTTATTATACAAGCACCCATTTCTTTTGTTGATGCAGAATGTACTTGTAAAAGAAACAATTGATAGAATTATCCATGGTATATAAAATATAACTAGCAGGACCCGTGTCCCGACGTTGCCCGGGGAAATATAACAGATTGATTTTTAATTTTTAAGTTAAATAAATAGATTCAGAAAAGAAAGCAATAATATATAAGATAACTCGTTTTTCCCTCCAATTACAATAAATAAAAAAGATAACGCGCCTGATTTCCGTGACTTAGCGTCGACAACGATCGGGCAGGTCGCGGAAACGCCCGAGCGCTGACGGAATAATATCATTTTTTCTTTCTTTTATCTCATAAAAAACATTGACAAAATTGTTAACCCCCCCCCTAAAAAACATTATTTTGAAAAAAAATTTAATCTATCTATTTTTCTTTGAATTTATTCGTCTTATACTATCGTCTGCTATTCTTCCAGTTAGAGCTTGGCGGTTTGAATGCAGGGCTTGGCTATCGCTAAGAACGGGAGCCCTAACCCATTTTTCTTTCTTCTTATGTTTTATGTTAGCAAGAAGAAAAAAAACGAAAAGCAGCAAAAACAAATGAAAAAGAAAACTTTCACCAAATCACCCTCCCCCCCCCCCAAAAAAAATTATTATTTTTACATATTTGATTGAAAATGGTTCATTTGACCCCCCCCCCTCCCAATCTACAGTTGGTTCGGTTTTTATCTTTTTTATCTATGTATTTTTTCTTTGAATTTATTCGTCTTACATTATCGCCTGCAAGTCTTCTATTAACGCTTGACGTTTTTGTCTCGGAAACTCTCGGGCGTTTCCGCGACCTGCCCGATCGTTGCCGACGCGAAGTCACGGAAATCAGGCGCGTCATCTATAACAGCACCAAAAAGGCTAAAACATAACGTGTCGTCTCGTCCATCGGCATAACATAACTCCTATAATGTTGATATGCCGTAAAACAGGAAACTATACAAAAGCGTGACTCTACAGATGATTGTCTACTGCGCATCATGTCTGCGATGATTATTGTTTTTTTATATAATTGCATGTCTTCGAGGCGTCATGTAAAAATTGCAAACGATATGCCAGCGCCATTTTTCTCTGATGATCGTGACAGAATTGGATTCTAAAAGTGAGAATAATTATGGCTAAGTTTAGTTTTCGATCCAATTTTCGCTGGAACTGATTCTTCTTTTGGTTTATTGTACTTCGTTTATTCATAAGGAAAGAAACGGTTTTGTTGTATTTCGCAGAACTTGTGTTGGATATAGTTGTTTCGTTTATTCACCGCGAAAACTTTTCATGCACGTTTCTAGTCGTTTTGTCAGAAAATTAATTAAGTGCGCTTCTTATTTTTCCATTTACATTCATAATTTAATCTCATTATCTACATATCGTGTATAAAAATAGCTTCAAAGAAAGTTAGACAACTTGGTTCTCCCTCACTTCTCTATATTTATGAAGTAACGTACGTATATATATATATATATATATATATATATATATATATATATATATATATATA
>OY744547.1:4365487-4382987 GCA_963556195.1 Sepiola atlantica
ACATTTTTGAAACATACTTACAGGCGTTTCTTACTTTGAGAGTGACATGTTTACAATCATTATTTATTATGTTGATGCCTTTTGAAATGTAAGTGTTTCCTATGATTCGGGTTAAGATTTTTCCTTAAGTAGGTCGTTGTATTTTTTTTTAAATCGACCTCGTAATAACTGTTAGGGCACACCAACCTTTATACAGTGCGACTTTGAATTAAGAATTTGTTTGGCCTTCATAGTTTACTTCTTTTGCATGTTGTAACAATGTTTTCGAAACCATGACATCGATTAAGAAATCTTCCATCTGTTTGATTTGATGCGTTTCATTGCGTTTTCAACCGGAAAGTCTTTTCTGTGCGTGCTAATTAAATGTGTTTCGTTCGAGGCAGGAAAACACATTCCATCTAATTCTGCTGATCGGATTTTTATTGTTTTTCGATGAATTTAATTACAGAACACATTATAATTAGGAATTGCTAAACATTTAAAGTTAACCTCTACATCAATTTTAAAAGTATTATAATGATGACAGAAATTAATTATATTATCATAATAGATTGTAATAAAACGTCGATCTGTGTCCATATTTGATTTGATATACGAGAAAAGATGATTTTACAGTTTACATAGAAATACCGTTTATTGGGGCCGTACTGAAACAGGATTTTAGTTACCTCCTCTTCATGAGGTTAGACACAAGGTCAGGGGTGGGTTTTGATGAAAGTGTTGTTTTGTGGAACGAACTGGATTCGAGCACGGCACACCCAGGCCCTCCGTCTTCATCGTTAACAACGTAATCGCCGTGCCAAGGATATCAAAACAGCTAAATCTCCATCTTGCGAGCTGGTATATTTCCATATCGTTGGCGGTTCGGGAAGCTAAACAAAAACGTTTTACCCAGACGCTGAACTCATTCACAACGACGAGAAACCGAAATTGTGTTGGCGCTGTAAGAAGTAGCCCGACGATTCTTGTGTTCCTACGCCGAAGCCTCTGGTTGGTTGGTAGACCCATTACTCAGTGGTAACCCTGTCTATTTATGGGAAAAGAAAAATAGTACATAAATGAGAAGGTATATTAAATCAAATTATCTAAACTGATACTTTAAGAAAAACATACTAGATTCGGAATTATTAACCCACGTAAATTCTTTATTAATTCTGGCGACAGACTACTGGCTTGGCCTTTTGACTTAGATCAAAGTGTAATATCTGTTCGGATGGATACTTCACCCCATAGACTGGTATTGTATTGAGCAAACACTGGCTTCACCTTTTGGTCGAGATCAAAGTGTAGTATCTGTTCCGATGGATACTGCACATCGTAGATTGATATTGTCTTGGCCTTCGGGGCTTGATTTACGCCGGTCTATGGGTCTGTCCTGTGCAGTTCTAGGAGGTCCACCCTCCCAGGCTTTGCCTCCCCTCTTTGGGGAGGAGTAAGTTTATTGCTTACTGCCTGAGGCGCACCTACCGGGGAATGCCGACGGAGCTGCCCAGGAAATTTCTAATGGCCAGAGTGCTCACCTCTCGGGCGCTGGCTTTTCAAGTCCCACTTTCCCGACCCGACCTTGGGTCACCTCTTACTTGTGGGAGTAAGATAAAAACTGGCCTTGTGCCTAACTCCTGGAGTAAATCAATATTGCAGTAGATAGAGGCATTGGTTACTCAGATATACAATCTCATCAAGTTTCATCTATGTCAGATGGGGAGAATGACCCGATACAATACGTCATTGGTCTGAAGGCTACAAGCATAAACTGCAGCTACAGATAGCCCGGATGTGAGGATGGCCACGTCTACATGTACTTCAATAAACATACCCATGAGAATAATTGCTATGATTCACTTCAAACAGATCGACTGGCCCAAATTCAGGGGTCCTGGGTATGACCTTAAAAGACATCCAGTGGTGAGGCCTCGATTTGGGAGTTGTGGGCAATGTGGAGTTGTCCCTTAGTTGCCATTGCTCCCAGATCCACTCTGACCCGGAGTGGTAGTATCTGTAAGGGCCCCATCTATGGGTCAAATTGAACCTACTGGCGCTACCAAATCAGGCTGTCTGAAGTTATTGACTCCTTGACTCAAAATGCACCAAATATTGATGTTTTATTGTTTTTTTTCCTTTGCAAAATTCAATAATGTTCTTCAAAATCCCAAACAAAAAACAACAATTTCCCTCTACTGGGACTAGATGTGATCAGTCTCTAAGATTCATCCTCCATTGTACATATACCATACGCTATTTTATATTCTGTACTCTTTCTTTTCACCCCCCTTTGTTTAAATCCCTCGTTTTTTTTAATTCCCTCGATACAGCCTTTGTTAAGATAGGGCGAAACCGGTCGGCTGGCGTTTTTTTTTCTTGATTAACTTTTAATCATGCACGATACAATTCGGCTTTCTCTTTATGCTTGCGATAATAAAATTTTGTACTGCCATTTAATCATGAATATATATATATATATATATATATATATATATATATATACAAAACTTAAATTAGATGAAGTACAGAGAAACGTGATAATAAAAACAATGAGTAAATCATTACTGGACATGAATCGTGATTTTATAAATGAAGAAAACGGATTCTTGTTTTTGTCATTTCTTTTACGTTTTACACCAAAGAAGCAACATTTCGCAGCATTGAGATGAAATACATCTTGTTTATCTCACCGGCGTCGAAACAAAAAGGCAAGAAAATGGATAAAGGCAGTTTAGTTTCAAAGCGTTTGTATGATTTCAAAATCAGATAAGAACCTTTTTAAATATTTCCTGTATTTATTCATTTCACGTCTCAAACACTTGTTGGAAAATATTGTTTGAAGTCATCGCTCAATGAAAAGAACTCAGAGAGTAAATATTGAAGCCAATTAACCCACAAACAGAATCGAACACCCCCACACACATACACATATATATATATATATATATATATATATATATATATATATATATATATATATATATATATATATATATATATATAGTACTTCATGTATCCACATAAAATATTATAAGGAGATATAATTTTTTATGTGTCAGTTTTCAGTATTTACTTCAACAGTGCTCGATACGTAAGTAGAGCTAGGTAGTAAGCAATGAAAATATATATGGCAATCAAGCTACACAGAGGCTCCCATGTTCCATCCCCGGGGGGAATCGTCAGGCTATATATATATATATATATATATATATATATATATATATATATATATATATATATATAAATGGCGGATTAGTTTGATCGCACACGTGTGAGTGTTTGCTCTAAAATATTTTGTTTGTTTTTTTGTTAATTTTCACCTTAAAATGAAACTTATGTAGATGTGGGTGTTTTTCAAGACACTCTAATCTAAGAACTCTTTTATTATTTGTGAACTTTTTCTGATGATTTTGTAGTGTTGCAGAGACGATATTGACATACAAATGTTGTTTGGCACAATACAAATGAAACGGACCGTTAAATATATCTCACAGAAATTTGGAATTCTTGGAAATGTGAAAAAATAAAAATAAAAGTACTAAAACAAACCACGGTTATTGGAATATAATTAAAAAAACTGTTATATATATATATATATATATATATATATATATATATATTTCAGTACATTTAAGATCGTTGCTTTGTGTTCTGTTGAGTGATAAAACTAACACATTGAATAAACTAGTCTTAAAGACTATACGTATATTCACATATTGTATTATACAATATGTTATGTAAAGAATAAAAGATATCTTTTAATTGATAATATTGTCTTCAACGTATATTCAGTCTTTTTAATTTCGACTACGAATAACTATATAACATATTGAAATAACGATCCTTTATAATAAAAGTAACATTTAATATAATAAAATCTAATATAATTAAATATAATTATTATTATTATTATTATTATTATTATTATTATTCTTGTTGTTGTTGTTGTTGTTGTTGTTGTTGTTGTTGTTGTTGTTGTTGCTGTTGCTGTTGTTGTAATAATAATAATAATAATAATAATAATAATAATAATAATAATAAAAAAATAAAAATAAAAAAAAAAGAAGAAAGAGAAATATCATTTTGTTTACATCACCATATTCTCAGATTCTTAAAACTGAACTTTGTAAGTACTTCCTAAAGCTTAGTGAAAACATTTTCTCCCAAAATAAAAGTCATAAAATGTTCAATAAAATTACATAAACTGTTCTACGGTTGTTGTAAACATTTTGGAATGATCATCAAATCATAACGGAACATTAAATTATGTTAGTTAAGAAACAATACAAATAACTTATCTAATTCACAAGCGGCCCGAAAAAAAAACGGATCCACTTTTTTTAGTCATTTCTACTCGCTGAAAGGGGTTTTAATGTCTCTCCATATTCGGGACCTTAACTGCATAACAAGGTGAGCGCATCAATATATAGGAATTGACAACAGAACTATTTGAGAAAAACAAAGTAAACAAGCCGCACATGTGTGGTCCCCAACTGTATGTGACTCGATGTGGCGAGTGTAAAATGCAATAAATGTGGGCAATTTGGGGCATTTTTGACCCCCCTTTGACCCCGTAAGAGTGAGAACCACAATTTTTCTGAGGTCAAGGATGCTCATTTTATATCCAGAACAATTGCCTCTACATTTTGGCCAAGTTTCAGAAAAATTGAATGGATGGATCAAACGTTATGGGAGGAAAGGGTAATTTTTTGCCATTTTAGGGGCACTGTGACCCCCTGGGGGCGCGAACCAGATTTTTTCCAAGGTCAGCGATACTTATTTTCTTTTAGGAACAATTGTCTCCACATTTTGGTCAAGTTTCAGAGAAATTGAATGGATGGATGAAAAGTTATGGGGCAAAAAATGTCATTTTGATCGCCTGGGGGGGGGGGGGCAACCAGATTTTTTTTACAAAAATCGGAGAATGTCACTTCCTAACCTGACCAAAGTTACAACTTCATGCAAAATTTCAGAGAAATTCAATAGATGGTTGCGGAGAAAAATCCGGACGGACGGACGGACGGATACACGGACGGACACACGGAAATGCCTCAAAACATAGGTCTCCCGATTTTATAAATCGGGGGACCAATTACAGCTTACAGGTGGAAGGTGACGGTAGTTAAATGGTCAACGACAAGGACTGATGACCTGTGTGCGTCAAGTTCGAATCCAGTTCGTTCCACATAAATAATTTCACTTTGGATGTTGGCAACCTTCACATGGTCCCTCCCGTACGTTCCAGATCTTTTCCTCGAAATAATTTTGACTAGAAAGATATTGGGAAAACCAATGCTAACAATAAAACCATCTGATCGATACGATATGAATAAATGATCTTAAAGATAGTTGCAGCTTGAACAGATAAATATGTATTGTGTGAATGTTGGGGAGAAAGCATTATTTACCTCTTCGCCAGGAGGTAAGACACAAGGCCAGCGAAGTTTGGGAAAGCCAGAGCACTAGGAGAAGTGCATTCTGGCCTAGGAAAATGTCCGAGCAGCCCTGCCGGTATTTCTTGGTAGGGGCGCGTCAAGCGATTGGCAATACACCATCCCTTTCTCAAAAAGAGAACTTATAGCCTGAGACGGATGACCTCCGTGGACTGGACAAACTCGGGGAGAAGAAGGGTTGATTGTTGAAGAAGGGATCATTGATCGGAATAACCTACTAATGCTGTACCTGTTAAGTATGTTGCTGAATGAGCATTCTTACTTGGATATGCGGTATGTAGTTTTGAGATTAGAGTTCTTAGTAATATGTTGTTTTTTTAACATAGTTCACCCCAAACAAGGGAGTCCGCCACTGTAAACGTAAGGGGCTACTGAGAAAAAAGAGAAGGGGAGAAGATTGAGGGGTCAACCTAAATTGGGATCTGCGCAGCGAGATGTCTGTTTACATTAGTTTTAAATTTCTGCATGTCAGTACTGTCGGGGAAACAGGAGGCAGGGAGGGAGTTCTAGAGGCCAGCTGCACGAGAAATAAAGCTATTTGAGTAGAAGGCTCTCCGACATCTGGGGACCTTCACAATGAATGAATGAGATTTAGTTTATTGTCGAGTTAGTCTAGTGAATTTACGTCGAGGGGGCACCAGAGTAGCCAATTCATCGGAGCATAGTCCATTGAAGTATTTGTAAAACAAGCACAAGGAGGCTACATTGCGGCGATGGGACAGGGACTGGAGCTTGGTTGACAGTGAGGGACCTATTAGGTTGGCGATTCTTTTTTGGACCTTGTCAAGGAGGGAGAGACTAGTAGATGCTGCACCAGCCAAGATGTGACAACAATACTCCATGCATGGACGGATAGTGGCTTTGTAGAGATACAGGATAGGTCTTGATGATACGTGAAGCGTAAATTTACTGGAGATGTAAATGCTGCACAGAGCTCTTGGAAATGGGTGAAATGGAGAAAGCAGTGAACAGGAAATTGACAACATCTTTGAGGCACGCATGAAAATGTATTTAAGTGAAATATTTTTGAAAATCAACACATCGTGCAATTTAAATAAAAACATCATTTTTTTTTGCAAGCTTTCGTTGTAAGACAACTTTGTCAGGCGTAGCTGTCTTATAGTTTTTTCTTCTTCTTTCTCATGTTGATGGTATTAACCCAGAGGGGTCGAATCACGGTAAAGGTAGAAGATTATGCCAAGTTCTAGAAGACCTTAGGATAAATATAGTCCAGTCGATGTTATGCGCAAGTTGGCGCTATTTGAATAAGCAAATTGACAACATCTTAGCATATATATATATATATATATATATATATATATATATATATATATATATATATATATATGGGAAGAGAAGAGTGAAGGTAATCGGACGTGATGGGAAAATGAAAAAGGAAAACCAAAAAATGGATGTTTTTTATGTGTACATCAACGTTTCGTCTTTATTTATAAGACTTCATCAGGATGATAAAATAGAGAAAAAATGTCATGCAAGTACAGATACATGTAGGGTAGACATATTGGGAGGAAAAATAAAATGAAATAATGGCCACTACTGGCTGGACGTCCGTACTTGTTGGAGAAATAGAAATGAATGTTGAAAGAAAATGAGTGGGGAAAAATGGAAGGATGGGGTGAGCAAGGACTACTGTGGCTGGTGGTAAGAGAAAGAGGTGGGGGATGAGCAGGGGTAAAGTGGATGGCAGATTTTCATTTTCCTATATATATATATATATATATATATATATATATATATATGTGTGTGTGTGTGTGTGTGTGTGTGTGTGTGTGTAACTGAACGTATTACTCATTCATTTCTGTCAGTGTGCGTACATGTGCATGCTTACGTATCAAACTCGCTGTCAAGATTGACAAGAGAGAGAGATAGAGAGAGAGAGAGAGGGGAGAGAGAGGGGGGGGAGAGAGGGGATCATTTAGCCCGGTTTAGATTTCCTACTCTGGGCTGTTCCAATAATCATGCGGATTGTGGCGCCATTTCGTCTATCTTGTCTTTAATAAATCGGCGTAGGCAATTCTACAGTTCTCGCTTAACAGCCTCACTCAACAATCAGCCAATCACACTAAGCCAAGAAAGGGTACGACACGTTGTTCAAATCTACCGACCATCCACGTAACTAGCTAAACCTGATACGTCAAAATCGCATGTATGAGAAAAGGACCAATAATATCTTAATGATTCTTCCATTCTTGATTTCAGTTTTCTCCTCTTTATGATAATTTCTATTTCTTTTCTTTCCTTTTTTTTTATTCCAACTTTTTGATTGTGTTTACTTCCCGGCAGCCGCACTTTTTCTAAACAAGATTGTGTAGTGAAGCAAGGGTTTCTCAATCACAGACGCACTTTTTCTAAACAAGATTGTGTAGTGAAGCAAGGGTTGCTCAATCACAGCCGAACATTTTCTAAAGAAGATTGTGTATGAAGCAAGGGTTTCTCAATCCAGCCGCACTTTTTCTAAACAAGATTGTGTAGTGAAGCAAGGGTTGCTCAATCACAGCCGAACATTTTCTAAAGGAGATTGTGTAGTGAAGCAAGGGTTGCTCAAGCACAGCCGCACTTTTTCTAAACAAGATTGTGTAGTGAAGCAAGGGTTTCTCAATCACAGCCGCACTTTTTCTAAACAAGATTGTGTAGTGAAGCAAGGGTTGCTCAAGCACAGCCGCACTTTTTCTAAACAAGATTGTGTAGTGAAGCAAGGGTTTCTCAATCAAGCCGAACATTTTCTAAACAAGATTGTGTAGTGAAGCAAGGGTTGCTCAATCATATCAGCACTTTTTCTAAACAAGATTGTGTAGTGAAGCAAGGGTTGCTCAATCATATCCGCACTTTTTCTAAACAAGATTGTGTAGTGAAGCAAGAGTTGCTCAATCATATACGCACTTTTTCTAAACAAGATTGTGTAGTGAAGCAAGGGTTTCTCAATCATATCCGCACTTTTTCTAAACAAGATTGTGTAGTGAAGCAAGGGTTGCTCAATCATATCCGCACTTTTACTAAACAAGATTGTTTAGTGAAGCAAGGGTTGCTCAATCACAGCCGCACTTTTTCTAAACAAGATTGTGTAGTGAAGCAAGGGTTGCTCAATAACAGCCGCACTTTTTCTAAACAAGATTGTGTAGTGAAGCAAGGGTTGCTCAATCATATCAGCACTTTTTCTAAACAAGATTGTGTAGTGAAGCAAGGATTGCTCAATCATATCAGCACTTTTTCTAAACAAGATTGTGTAGTGAAGCATAGGTTTCTCAATCATATCCGCACTTTTTCTAAACAAGATTGTGTAGTGAAGCAAGGGTTGCTCAATCATATCCGCACTTTTTCTAAACAAGATTGTTTAGTGAAGCAAGGGTTGCTCAATCCCAGCCGCACCGTTTCTTATTATTTTTAATTTACATCAAATAATTGTTTTCTGTCTACATTATTATTATTAGAACCATTCTTTTTATTTTTCATCCAAATAAAATAGTTGTTTGCCGTTTAGATTACGCCGGTTTTTGGAGCTCGGTGCTATTCGACATTGACTTTCTAATCCGAAATCAAATAAAACTTCAGGGGACACGTTAAAATTAAATAGATTTATTGAAACAAATAAAATATTACACAAAATAAAAAATGAAATAACCTTTGCATGAACGAACTCCGAATTGAGAAGACAATTTAAATTATCTCCCCTTTCAACTGACTCTCCTAAATTAAAGATGAAATTTCATCGGTTCCCCAATAATATAGAAGCACCAAACAGTCTAATATTCGCCATCCATGGTCGGTGAAATAACGAGTTTACCATTTTTAAATCATTCCCGGATTTTCTCGATATTTCTTTCTGTGATTATTGTTAGGATTATCTACCGCATTGCGTCACTTCATGGACTCTTCCTGACACCATGATAAATAATAATTGACATTTAATAGCAACAAACAGAGTGAATATGTCTAATCTAAAAGCAGTCTCTGACAACCCATTACTTCTCTACTTCCTGTAATTACATTATCTTGTCAACTCTACCTCCCTGTTGTCTTATTTTTTGGGGCCTTTTAAAATTACATAATCATGATCACCGTCATCATATTTAGTTTAACATCTGTTTCATATTCTGGCATAAGTTACCCAGCTTTTTAGAAATTAACTTCCAACGCATTCCAACATGTAAAACGGGCGTTAACCCGAATAGGTGCTTTCTGTAAATACGTACTCTTTTTAACTACCCCCTTGTTATCTTCTTTCTTTTCAGCTTCTTTATGGACACAATAATTATTGCTATTTTATATAAGTAACCCGAGAAAATATTTATTTTCCTAAAATAGAAAATCTTGTCGAATTATTCTGAAAAACAGATAAACTGACGCGAGAATATCAAAGTTCGGATATCGAAGAGTAATTTGGTTCTTGCGTCAATTTCTAATCAGTTTAATTTTACAAGAAATTCGATTTAAAACTTTAAAAAAATAATGTTGTAATTTAAAGAATCTTATGAATAAAAAATCTATTAAATTAATGTGAGCAACAAATGATTCCGGAAGTGAACTTTTATAAGTTCGAATCGGAAAAGGGAGAAAATATCCCAGCATGCAACTGGTGTTTATTTTTTTTTCCTAAGTAACATGTCTATTTTCTAATTTAGAGTTCAACTCTAAAAGTTAAGCACAATCATTTTAATTATAACATATATTGAAGATGTAAACTCCCGAATTAGACAACCATTTTTACTATTAATTTTTTTCTGTTTTTCGTAGCGGTAACAAGTAAAAGCCGTCCTCTTCTGAAATTAAACGTATTATTGTGCGCTCCTTTGATATGATTTATAGTGAAAATTCTTCATTTATATATTGGAGTATTAGAAGGCTATCACAATGCCAGAAATGTAAAAAAAAAATGTCGGCGTTGAGAAGTAAGACAAATACAAGTGATTTTGATTATATATTGTTCGAAAACTTTTTTAATATGTTTCAAATCTAAAAAAAAAGATTTGAAACACCTACCATTTGACAAAGAGGTCTTCCTCGAAATATATTATGGAACACGGTCACACAGATTACATCAGTGTTGAAGTCTTGCCTAATCAAGTTAGATTTGCTATATATAAAAAAAAATATTAAAAAAGTTTTTGAAAAATATATAATTAAAATCACTTGTTTTTGTCTTACTTCTCAACGCTGACATATTTCCATTTCTTGCATTGTGATAACCTTCCAATACTCCTCTATATACGTATTACACACAATGCTTCAAGCAAACTACCTCTCCTTATTTTTCTTAATTTATGCTTTAGGAAGTGGCTACGCTTTCGTCTACGGTTTACTAGACAAAACAGTTCTTAAGCAACTTTTTAAAAAATGACTTAATCCTTCAACTAACCCTATGTCCGAGTAGCAACACCCCTTTTTTAGAAAATTAAAAACAAATCCGTCTATCAGTTATTAAGGGTTTAGGGTGTATTAAGTTGATGAAAAATGTTTATTTTAAATCATGATTCGGGATATTTGAAAAATAAAAGTTGAAAACGAAATCCGCATAACATTCTTTGAAAAACATGTCTCGCTCAATCTCTGTATCTTATGAACACACAAATACATTCTCCTGTAACTGTCTCACAAAAAAATACATTCTTTTTCTCGATTTTAGTCACCATCATTTTAACATACTCTTCACACATAAACTCTCACTTTCATTTTCCCTTTCTTACACAGATTCACTGTTTTCATTTCTTCATCTTTGTATCCCTTATGAAAAAAACATCCAATTCTAACCACAACCCTAACCCTAACCCTTACTCTAACCCGAACTCTAACTCTAACTTTAACCGTAACCATAACCATAACCATAACCCTAACCCTAACTCTAACTCTAAGCCTAACCCTAACCTTAACCATAACCCTAACCCTTACCCTAACCCTAACTCTAACTCTAAGCCTAACCCTAACCTTACCCTAACCCTAACTCTAACCCTAACCTTAATCGTACCCCTAACCCTATCCTATAACCGTAACCATAACCCTAACCATAACCCTAACCCTAACTCTAACCCTAACTCTTACTCTAAGCCTAACCCTAACCCTAACCCTAACCCTAACCCTAACCCTAACCCTAACCCTAACCCTAACCCTAACCTTAATCGTACCCCTAACCCTAGCCTATAACCGTAACCATAATCCTAACCATAACTCTTACCCTAACCATAACCATAACCCTAACCCTATCTCTAACCCTAACTCTAACTCTAAGCCTAACCCTAACCTTAACCCTAACCCTAACCTTAACCATAACCCTAACCCTTACCCTAACCCTAACCCTAACCCTAACCCTAACTCTAACCCTAACCTTAACCGTACCCCTAACCCTAGCCTATAACCGTAACCATAACCCTAACCATAACCCTAACCCTAACTCTAACCCTAACTCTTACTCTAAGCCTAACCCTAACCCTAACCCTAACCCTAACCCTAACCCTAACTCTAACCCTAACCTTAACCGTACCCCTAACCCTAGCCTATAACCGTAACCATAACCCTAACCATAACCCTAACCCTAACTCTAACCCTAACTCTAACTCTAAGCCTAACCCTAACCCTAACCCTAACCTTAACCTTAACGCTAACCCTAACCCTAACCCTAACCCTAACCCTAACTCTAATTCTAACCCTAACCTTAACTCTAACCCTAACCCTAACTCTAACCTTAACTCTAATTCTAACCCTAACCATAACCATGACCATAACCCTAAATCTAACCTATAACCCTTACTCTAACCCTAACCATAACCATAACCATAACCCTAACTCTAACCCTAACCATAACCATAACCCTAACTCTACCCCAACCCTAAGCCTTAACCCTAACTCTAACTCTAACCCTAACCCTAACTCTAACCCTAACCATAACCATAACCATAACCCTCTCTTTCTTTTACGAAAAAAGAGAGTTCTCTCTTCTACGCTTTTCTTACACTCTCACCGATATAGCCGCTTGTTCAAACACTCATACCCATCCTAAACGACTATGGCCTCAAAAGAGACGAACGGGAAAAATAACCAAATACCAAGACCTAAAAAATAATTAACATGGTCCCTCGACGAAATAATAATAATACCGGTTGTACTGAGGGCAACTGGTCTAGTGAAAAAAAATCTAATAAAATACTTAGAAACAATCCCCGGAAGACCAAACTGTAGGGAAGTACATATAGCAGCCCTAAAAGGGGCAACATCTATCCTTTCCTTAAGAGAGTCCCCGAATATAAATTTCACCCATACATAACTCAAGTGTTAGCCTCAAGAGGAGGCCCCTTGATCTCTTTAGATGAACTGAATTAAAATGATAAAAAAGAGAGAACAAAATATATTGTAGCAGTCGAACAAACCCTCTCCCTCTCCTTAAAGATCGAATGATTAAAAACCCACATGTAACGCCCCCTTACCCCATCAACCATATTTACAGAAATATCCCCCATTCATTTTTGCTTTTTTCTATTTGTTCTCTTATCAAAGACAATTCGACATATCGACCTGTCTATTTCCAGCGCATTATCGATCTCCCTACTTCTCTCTCTTTTTTCTTTCTCACAAACTATATATATACATACATACCTATATATATATATATATATATATATATATATATATATATATATATATTCCATGATAAATGCCAGTATACTGAAATCATATGTCCTTAATAGTGTTAAGATGAAAATTCATATACACTAAATGTACAAAAGCAAGGAAATTCCCAAACTTTTACACTTTTATTGTCATTAAGGGTATGACTACATATCAACCAAACCATTTCATTATCACATCACTACAGTATAAATCTCTATGCATGCGTGGATGAAGTGTGTGAGGTGCGCTGAAGAAAAATTCCTACCAGTAACATACATAGCCCTGTTGTGCTCGCATACTCTTAATGACAATAAAAGTGTAAAAATTTGGGAATTTCCTTACTTTTGTACATTTAGTGTATATGAATTTTCATCTTAAGCCTATTAAGGGCATACGATTTCAGTATACTGGCATTTTTCATGGAATGTCACTACTTTTGTAAAGGCTATGCTTAAATACAATGGTCATTTTTAAGTTTTTTTTTTAATTTTCTGGAAAACTAAGGTATATGGTAAACTGAAATTAAAATGCCATCAACTAGACCCTAGAACCTCTATCTCTGCCAAAAATCAGCTGAATCCATCAAATAGTTGAAGTACAGAGTGGCACATACGTACGTACGTACGGACATACACACAGATAACATGATTTCATGATTGAACTTTCTGGATCTCTGGGTTGCCTTGACTAATGATGCTGAAATTTTACACACTTATAGAACCTATCAAATAAAAAATTTGTGCAAAGTTTTAATTAATTTGGTTTATTGGTTTTTGAGTTATGATTGATCAAAGAAATGATATCTCCAGCATAGGCCATTCGTATAGTCTATTAAGGGATAGAGCGCTCTCGCGCCTCCCTTGATACATTCCTCTCTCTTTTATGTTTTGATCTATTCAACTCTTTGTTGACTACAGTCTCCTTCTCTATATATACACACACATACTATATTCATGCGTTTACCTTACATCATGTATGTATATATATATATATATATATATATATATATATATATATATATATATATATATATATATATATGTATTATTGTTCTTTCCTAGAGGTTAATCTAATGAAACGCTAATGTATATAAAAAAGTGCTCAATAACAAGTAGAGCTGTTTTAGTATAACACTCACTAATAAAGTTTGTATCAATAAAAGTTTATACTATATATTTTCATATATATATATATATATATATATATATATATATATATTCTTTTGAATGCATTTGGGACTAATGCTTGGCTGTTTTGCTTAGTACTGCGAGCTACTTTTCTAAGACATTTTCTATTTTTCCTTTAATCTTTTTCTTTTTTTCTTTCTCTTCTTTAGTGACCCCGATTAAGGCAACACTACATTGTGTATTGTCAGTTGTTGAAACTCTTATTCCAGTGTTTTAATTTCCCTGATGATCTGCTTGGTAGTGAAACACGTGTAGGAAAAAAACACTTTAATTTGAATGTATATGATAAATAAATAATCTTTGAAAGAAAAAGTATTTTGTGGTGATGATTAGTCTCCTGAACGGAATGCTTTGGTAAGCCTTCAAAAAATCACATATAAATGCACTGTACCCTGTAATCGAGTATCATCCAGCTTATTTTTATTGGCCTAATCCCGGTCTTTCACTGAATAATCTATCTTATAAGTGAAAAATCTTAATATATATATATATATATATATGATTCTGTCTCATATCCAGCTAAGTATGTATATGTTCTCTATTTACGTAGTCATTCTATACACGCACCCTCATTCTCTATTCTTATCGAAAAACGCACTCTTTCCAGTACACCTTGTTCACATCAGTTGCGTCTCAGATACTCTGTGTGCAACTTAGTGGACAACAGATCAACCATTCCATTTGATGTGTTAATGGACACATTTGAACTGCCATCTCCACCACCTCTCATGCAGACAAATTCAGATGAGAATTATCAAAGACCTCCCAGGACTTGGCCAAAGCGCAGTCGCACTAGAGTCAAGCACCTCCAAGTTAACCCCAGGTGCGCTCGATACAGTTAAAGACTAAAACGGGGAGATGTTAAGAATAACTAAAGAAAAACGGAATTATGTCCCTTGGATCATTAACGAGTTATCGCCCCTTATCAAGTGGCTTACCGAGAGTGAAAAGTAAACATTGAAAGTGAGCAGACTGGCAGAAATTACATCTCGCGTTACAGCGGCTAAATAACTCATTTCATTCTAATTACACTTTTAATAAATCTGTTAAACCTTTCTGTTGAAAAATCATCCATTTTGTTTTACGAGTTATCAATTATTATAACCTAAATTACATGGCTTAAACCTCAAGGTCTCACAAAGAAAAGCACACATACATTTTCTCCCTGTGTATAGCTATTCTCACTCACAGGTAAACACTCTTCGACATAAACATAGATGCACAATATATATCTCTCTCTTTCTTTCTGTCTCTCTCTCTCTTCCTTTCTTTCTGTCTCTCTCTCTTTCTTTCTTTCTGTCTCACGCTATTTCTTTCTGTGTGTCTCCTTTCTCGCTCTCTCTCTTGTTTCCTCACTTTCTGTCTCTCACTCTAGCTATTCTCACTCACAGGTAAACACTCTTCGACATAAACATAGACGCACAATATATATATATATATCTTTTTGTCTCTCTCTCTCTTTCTTTCTTTCTGTCTCTCTCTCTTTCTTTCTTTCTGTCTCTCTCTATTTCTTTCTGTGTGTCTCCTTTCTATCTCTCTCTCTCTCTCTTGTTTCCTCACTTTCTGTCTCTCACTCGTTTACATACGCACACACATGTGTACATTTTCTCCCCATTTCTCTATCCCCCCTTCGAAATAAACTTATTTCTGTTAGCTCCTACTGACCGACACACGCGTACTAACACTGTTCATTCAATCATTTCCTCTTTCTTCTTTCTCTGACTTCTTGGTCACTCTAACTAATCCAATACACAGATTGACGAAGCTGAAACCATAAGTTGACAGGTTCATGGCGAATTAAAAGTCATGTTGGAATAAACTTGACATCGTGGATTGCGCTTACCGTTTCATCGAAGACTTAAAAGACTTCGATCTTGGCGAATTTTGCCGAATGTGTCAGCTGCGAAAGAAGTTCATTGCAATTCCGTTCATTTAATTCGATCCGAAAGACAAACATAGAAATGCATTTAATCCACTGTAAATTTTGGTTCATCTGTGTAGAATGGCGAGTTCAGCGTTTCTTTTATACAAACAGAATAAGACAGGATGTAAGGTGAAACTGGTTGTCCCCACTGAGTATATGGTAGGATGATCAGCGTCGTGATTTGAAAAGCCAGCGCCCGAGAAGGTGAGCACTCTGGCCTACAAAATAATGCCTGGGCAGCCATGTCGGCATTCCCCGGCAGGGGCGCCTCAGGCAGTAAGCAATAAACTTACTCTTCCCCAAAGAGGGGTGGCAAAGCCTGGTAGGGTGGACCTCCTAGAACTGCACAGGACAAACCCATAGACCGGCGTAAATCAAGTTCCGAAAGTCAAGACAATACCGGTCTATGGAGTGCAGTATCCATCGGAACAGATACTACATCCGATGAGGCCGTCATCATCTTCCATGTTTTGTAGATGTTCGATCCAGGAGCGCGACCGTGGCAATTCGTCGAAATAACTCAAATAAAAAAGGGCGAATCAAAAATAAAGAGAAAGTGCTGATTTATTACAAATTATCGACGTTTATTATAATAAGGAGGGGACTGTGGTCAAGCGGATAACGACACGCTTAGTGCTAGGGTCAAGGTTAGGGTTGGGGTTTAGGGTTAGGGTTAGGGTTAAGGTTAGGGTTGGGGTTAGGGTTAGGGTTAGGGTTAGGGTTGAGAGTAAAAGTTAGCTCGGGTTAGGGTTAGGGTTTAGGGTTCAGGGTTAGGGTTAGTGTTAGTGTTAGTGTTAGGGTTGGGGTTTAGAGTTAGGGTTAGGGTTAGGGTTGAGAGTAAAAGTTAGCTCGGGTTAGGGTTAGGGTTTAGGGTTAAGGTCATGGTTAGGGTTAGGGTTTAGGGTTAGGGTTGGGGTTTATGGTTAAGGTTAAGGTTAGGGTTTAGGGTTTAGGGTTAGGGTTAGGGTTAGGGTTAAGGTTAGGGTTTAAGGTTTATGGTTTAGGGTTAGGGTTGAGAGTAAAAGTTAGCTCGGATTAGGGTTAGGGTTTAGGGTTAAGGTCATGGTTAGGGTTAGGGTTTAGGGTTAGGGTTGGGGTTTATGGTTAAGGTTAGGGTTTAGGGTTTAGGGTTAGGGTTAGGGTTACGGTTAGGGTTTAAGGTTTAGGGTTAGGGTTACGGTTAGGGTTACGGTTAGGGTTGAGAGTAAAAGTTAGCTCGGGTTATAATCTGACGAAGTACCGAGATTCTTTTCGTACAAATCAATTTATCATATCGTATCACTTTATTTTAAACTCTAATAGAAAACTGAACATCTTGCAAAATAATGTACATGTAA
>OY744547.1:4387987-4485487 GCA_963556195.1 Sepiola atlantica
TTTTAACAGATGATCGTTCTGGCCTGAATTTTCGAATATTTTGTGCTTAACAGAACTCTAGAATGTTTTGTTTATACATTCAAATACACCATTCTTTCCGCTGTCTTTCAGTTCACATTACCAACATACCGACAACAATTGATTTTTTTTATAACTGTATGACTATTTTAAATGTTGTTCAGCATAGTTTTACACTAAGACTGTTACGAACACAAATACAAATACAGTTCATGCGAGTTTGTATTATTTAGTTCTGTATTAACGCCATTGGTGTTGTATTGTGAACACTTAGAAGATTGACACAATCAGATTGTAAAGCTAAAAATCCAGAGATTCAGCAGTATTAAAGCTAAAAATCCAGAGATTCAGCAGTATTAAAGCTAAAAATCCAGAGATTCAGCAGTATTAAAGCTAAAAATCCAGAGATTCAGCAGTATTAAAGCTAAAAATCCAGAGATTCAGCAGTATTAAAGCTAAAAATCCAGAGATTCAGCAGTATTAAAGCTAAAAATCCAGAGATTCAGCAGTATTAAAGCTAAAAATCCAGAGATTCAGCAGTATTAAAGCTAAAAATCCACTCAGGAAATGAAGAGTATTAAAACTAGAAACAAATATTTGGTTTAAAAAAATTATATATATATGCATATATGGGCTCTACAGATGATAAAATGGCTCCCATGAGCTAAATAAGGTTGGGAACCACTGAATTAAACAAACAATATTTATTTATGTAGTTGCATCAAATTGTCCTTTTCGTAAGGTGTGAAATATAACTGAGTGAAAAAAAGAGTAGAAAAGAGTTAAATTTTGGTTCATATAAGATAAGACTTTTTGTGAAAAAGTAACATTTTATGAACAAATGTTTTTTTCGTAGTCAAAGTTTTCCTTCACATATGTTGGTTAACAAAGAAATAACCTTTGAGTTTTATCTTTCCTTTAACAAAGGATACATTTTAGCAATAGTTCGGAGATTTACTACTGACAATTGTTGCAGGTACGTTTGCTTGCTTTTTGTTTTCAGTTGCTTGATGTGAAATCGAGTGAATAACCTGAGAAAAGTTGGATGGCTATTGTAAAACCAGCAGATTATAATTTCGTTAATGTATAAATATTCGAGATGACATTGACCCAGCCAATCAACAGAGTACCTTGCACAACAGAACACAAAAGTGTTGGTTACTGCGCTCTCGAAAGTCAGTCTCTGTGGCAACAGCGGATGTACGATATTCATCTTTATGAAAACACTTTAAAGAAAACAAGAGAAAAAGGTGTTCAGACAGTCGTTATTTTGAGAGAAACTCGAGATCATATTTTAAAAGCTTTTTCACCTTCAGGTATTATATTCTCCAGTCGCCCAACTTTCTCTATAATATCTCTATAATATATATATATATATATATATATATATATATATATATATATATATACTATTTTATATATATATATATATATATATATATATATACTATTTTATATATATATATATATATATATATACTATTTTATATATTATATATATATATATATATATATATATATATATATATATATAAAATAGTATATATATATGTATTATAGAGAAAGTTAGTCGCCCAACTTTCTCTATAATATCTCTATAATACATATATATATATATATACTATTTTATATATTATATATATATATATATAAAATATTTGTTATTGTTTATTATCTATATACGTATACGTTTCGTCCTTTATAATCGGGACTCATCAGCATAGAGATATGACTATTCACTACCGGTCATGCGATTCGAAACCCCAGTTTCGAGTATTTTACAACTCAAATCCCGATGCTAGAACCACTCGGCCAATGTTTAACAGCGAATAAACGGTGATAATTTTAACACTTTATGTGGTGGCTTGACGTCATAAGAGCGTTCTACTTAATGAAAGGAACGATGCATTTAAAGCTAGTGACGTCATGCTGTGTTAATACTACACTTACAGTGCTCTTCTAGACGGGTTTTTCTAGGAGCTACAAATAATAAATATTTGTTATTGTTTTATTATCTATGTACGTATACGTTTCGTCCTTTATGATCGGGACTCATCAGCATAGAGATATGACTATTCACTACCGGTCATGCGATTCGAAACCCCAGTTACGAGTATTTTACAACTCAAATCCCGACGCTAGAACCACTCGGCCAATGTTGAACAGCGAATAAACGGTGATAATTTTAACACTTTATGTGGTGGCTTGACGTCATAAGAGCGTTCTACTTAATGAAAGGAACGATGCATTTAAAGCTAGTGACGTCATGCTGTGTTAATACTACACTTACAGTGCTCTTCTAGACGGGTTTTTCTAGGAGCTACAAATAATAAATATTTGTTATTGTTTATTATCTATGTACGTGTACGTCTCGTCCTTTATAATCGGGACTCATCAGCATAAAGATATGACTATTCACTACCGGTCATGCGATTCGAAATCCGGGATTACGAGTATTTTGCAACTCAAATCCCGACGCTCGAACCACTCGACCAATGTTGAACAGCGAATATTACAATCGGGCGAAATTATATCGAGACTTGTACTAGTAGGTTCGCTTTGAAGAGTCGTGGTACGAGGTAACACGTGTCAGCGAACAACTATATGATGTTTTCTCGTGCCACGACTCTTCAGAGCGAACCTACGAGTACAGGTGTCGAAACCTGACTACGGATACTGTAGTCGACTGCTCTACCATTAAGCTATAGAAGCCTGTCTGAGATGCGTGATTATTTTTCATCGTTTTATAAGTCTGATTAAATATTTGTTGGTGTTCTGACAATAACTAGCTATGTTGCAGCAACTAGTACATTTGGCTTTCCCATATAATTTGGCCCGATCGTTATATATATATATATATATATATATATATATATATATATATATATAATCCAGGTAAAACATCCACAGGATAATAATCCAAAGAATTTCAACAGGGTTTACAAAAAGTGCTCACTATCAAATAAAGCTTTTATATATGATTATTTTTATTTACATAAACATGTACAAAATCTGCGACACTGGCATGTAAATGTTATCGATCAACAGCTATTATAAACTGAGATCTAATCAGGCAAAGTTAGAATCCGATCTTAACCTTAGATCATATTTCGGATTCTAACTCTGCCTCATGAGATCTCAGTTTATAATAGCTGTTTATTGATAACATCGACATGCTAGTGTCGCAGATTTTGTACATGTCTGTGTAAATAAAAATAATCACACACACACATATATATATATATATATAATAGATAAAATAGTGGTCAATTGGTCTTACCGGATTTCAGGACAAGAATGCATCAAGTGTGGTGAAGTATCCAGCTAAATACTGTTACTTGAGGTAACAGTACTTGGAAAATGTGCTCCATTCCTCGTGTGAGCCAGTGTAGAGCTGTGCCGAGGGGATCTTATTTGGGCGTCGAATACTATGTTATTTTGAATATTTTAGTTTACTTGTAGGGAATGTATACTCATCTCAGGTTATCCTGACACACCCTTGTATAGAAAGATCGAAGAGACTCAATGATTGTCTTGTGTATGTGGGACATTTTTAGTGTTTACATATGTGTATATTATATATGAAATGCAAGAGACACGCACATATATGTGTATATAGATATACATATATATTTATAGTTTAAAAAGTTACACATTGGAAACGTTGCTGAAATGGCAATAATGAGGTGAATATTTTCTTAAATATTTAGAAAACCTGGACAACGCAAATCATTTTTTTTTTAATAAATTATTTATTTACTTTAAAAACTGTTTTTTTTAACTTGAGTACTTTCAGTAATAAATACCCTTGTCAGAAGTATAAGCGTCTTTTTTTTCTCTCTTTTTTCTCCATGACCGAGACATATCTATCGCAGTCAAGTTGAAATTCGTCTTGATGTTATCGACGACCAAAGTTGAAATGTCGTAGTGTGTAGCACGCGATTACGTGAATAAGGTAGTTTGAAAAGTCACACATTCGAAACGTTGCTGAAATGGCAATAATAAAGAGAATATTTTTTTTAAATATTTAGAAAACCTGGACAACGCAGATTATTTGTTTTTTTTTAAATAAATTATTTATTTACTTTAAAAACTGTTTTTTATGTATATGATTCAATCCTAAACTAATAAATCAAGGATTATGAATATTGGCACACAACTGCGATGCATAAGGATATATTTCGTTACTTTACTTTCATGGAAAGAGACACAACCTACAATTCGAAAATTTTAATATTTCAGATTTGCATTAAATTTGGCTAATAAACATTAGGCACCAGTTAAGCAAGATACATTGAATTAAAAAATTTTCTTAAACCTCGTAAAGCTAAAATATTTCGACATTTTTATTATCAAAATGATATAATAGAGTTCGATCGAAATTTGAATAAGTATTCTAGACATAAGTTATAGTAATAATATGTATGTTTTAATTTACTACAAACATACGGAACTGTTAGAACCTCATATCTTACTCTGTAGAGGCTAGGTGTCAAGCGAAATGATTAGTCAAAAGTAAAAATGAAAATAAATGCTGTTCTGATTTTATTAATAAATATCATATCAAAATATGCTTTTAAATGCTTTTAGCCTCATTCATTATATATATATATATATATATATATATATATATATATATATAATGTACAGAAATTCAATGTAACATCAGTACCGTCGGTTTCAAGCGGGGGTTTATCCCGATTATCGTCAGCTGATAAACATTTTAGAAAATGTTTCTAAAATGTTTATCAGCTGACGATAATCGGGATTAACCTCCCGCTTTGAAACCGACGGTACTGATGTTACATTGAATTTTTGTATTTTATAAATAAATATTTACGCTCTTAATCCTTGGAAATCTCGGATTTCTTTATTAATCGAGCACTCTGCTGGGTTTTTCCTGCCCTACCACACAGAACTTATATATATATATATATATATATATATATATATATATATATATATATATATTTAGATTTTTCACTTATAAAATAGATCATTCAGTGACGACCGGGGTTGTTCCAATAAAAACAAGCTCGATGATACTCGATTACAGAGTACAGAGCATTTATATGTGATTTTATGAAGGCTTACCAAAGCATGATGACCATTAACGATTTTTTTTTACAAATATTATTTATTCAATATAATATATGATTTTAAAATGTTTCTGCTTGTGTGTATATGTAATTATAGTTGACCTTATTTCTCACGCGGTGCGTGCAAGTGCGTGCAGGTGCGAATCGATGATTTTATTCTGAAATGTACGTGTGTGTATATCAACTCAATGCATTTCCAAATTTCTCAACGAATCTTTGTAATTATTATTGCATGGAGCAACCCAATTCGAGCGGTGTTGATCGTCATGCCCAGCTTCTTAGTGTGCGAGTACCTGCCCCAGACTGGGGAGCAGTACTCGGTGCCGGACAAAACCAAATGCCTGGGTTGATATGCACAGTGTCTCCACCGAAACACTCATGGTGGTACCAGATAAATAATTAAAAAACTTAGTTTATCTCTTTGATAATTTAATCCTGAAAATGTCGGTGTGTCTTCCAATTCTTATAGACATGATTTTCAACATCTTCCGATTACGGAGATGCGTCTAGTCTGTCCCTTCGTTTCGTGATGAAAATCATCTTTCAAACATGATACGCCGACTTAAGGATCGACGGACAAAGCCTTCTTTTGAAACGTGAGGACGCACCACAAAACGTTAGATAGATTTGAAAAACTCTACGAGCTTAGAATTTTCTGCTAATAAAGCAACAACAGTCTGTTTGGATCTTATAAATCATCTCCGTCGTTAGCGCATTTGTTTGACTCATCTCGCAAATCAACAACAGGATTTACCGTATTAATCGCCCGTCCTTTTTCTGCAAGATAACTGAAATAATTCACGCGAAAAGCAAAAAACTTGAAAATCGGTTCTCGGATGAGAATAAAACATATTTTCTACGGAAAATAATCTACGAATAGAAGTTCTGCGTAAAAGTTACAAATGCTTGACCAAGCACAGAAGTGAAGGGAGCGCGTACCGAGTAACTTTCCATTCTGACGTCATGAGTCACGTGACTGTCGTTTTCCGCTTTAGTTATTCCCCGAGGTCGGGACTGTCATCCGCTTCGTATGTAGGACTGTCGGTGAGTCTGTCAATTTTAAACTTCACTATATCCGCCACTCAGTCTGTCATGTTTGTAGTAGCATTACAGCCTTATACTTGTTTTGTTTTTGATGAGCTAGACATTTTTCGTACTTTGTTTTTTTTTTTTGGGGGGGGGGGGGGTATAGATAAAGGAAGATAAATGCGTGTTGTTTGTTTCAGTTTCATCTGCTAAAATCAAACATGGCGTCCGTTTTGGAATAAATACTAAGGAATGTTTTCTTCTTTTTTTTTAGGGATATTTTCTAGTTTTTTTTTTCTGACGAATCATTACCGAGTACCTTCCATTCTGACATCATGAGTCAAGTGACTGTCGTTTTTCGCTTTAGTCATTCCTCGAGGTCGGGACTGTCATCTGCTTCGTGTGTAGGACTGTCGGTGAGTCTGTCAATTTGAAATTTCACGTTCAGATGTCGAGTAATCATATGGGACCGTGATGCAACGGAAAAGTGCTAAGTTGTTATCAGTTCTAAGTGACAGTCTTCTGAAGGTCCAAGGTTCAATCCCCAGTACATGCAATACTGAGAATATAATTAAAAACTACTTAAGACTTCGACCCAATCGTGTTTGACAGAATGAGCACAATCTATTTTATCTGGTGATACCAGATCAGGCTGCCCTGTGGCTCCCTGAGACGAAATTCACCTACATTGACGTTTTTTTTTTTTTTTTGTAAAACTTAATTATGTTCTACAAAACCAAAAACAAAAACAACAGCCCCTCTCCCTTTCTCCCTCCCCTTTTTTATTTTTATTTTCCTACCCTACTCCCGGTCCTGGATATGACCTTAAACTACATCCGATGGTGAGATCCGGCTTACGGACTTTGGGGAATGTGGAGCCTCCTCTTAATTACCATTGCTCCCAGGTCCACCCTGACCCGGAGTGGTAGTACCTGTTAGGGTCCCAACTATGGGTTAAATAGAAACAGATATTAAAAGGGGAAAGAAACAAAAAAGAGAAGAAAACAAGACCAGATTCGGCATTAAATAACCCAAAAAGGGTTGATATGCCGTAAAACAAAACTACCAAACCATACCAATCTATTTTATAAAGGGTTCAGTTCGGAATTCCGTACATATTACCGAGTTTCTATTTACTTGCCTCCCCATGAATCTTTCTGTCGAACTCGGGAATCTGGATGGAGCAAATGCATGCTACCCCAGTGGATTTAATAAAGGGTTCCGTTCGAAATTCCGTCCAGATTCCCAAGTTAGACACAAAGATTCCCGAGTTCGAAAAAGTACACCTAAAGAAGGTCGGAGGTTACATAGGCGGAAACGCTGTGATAAAAAAAACATCCAAGATGAGAACAGTAGTCCGAATATACCAAATTCTACAAATTATCAACCCTCATCTAAAAAATTCCGAAACCAATATTTGGTAATATTTCTTCTAAAAAGTATTCCAGTTTTAGACTGAATGTATCCGACTACAGGATTTTTTTTACTATATACAGAATGGCATTGCTTGTAACCTAACTGACCTGATTGCAATATAATAACAATGTTGGATGGACTGTAGCCATTTTATATTTCCGGTTAAAAGAACAAAGAAATATGGTTGCTACAAATATTACCCCAAACATAGAACAAAGACAAAACCTTCAAGAATAGATGGTATCAGCTTTTATGCACCGAAACTTTAGTTTAAACTCGTCGTCCTTTTGGTTTAGAATTATATATTTTTCCTGATAAAATCCTATTATACACTCAATTTATTTCACAAATGTACCAACAGACGAATGTTACTATTACTTATATTCAGAATAAAACGTCGACGAAGTGATACCTATATTTCACTCAGCTACTTGTCTAAGTAGAAACGCTAAAAAAAAAATGGCGGACATATTTCTCATACAGCTATGCTGTATGTATTCGTTTGTAGCATCAAAGCGAATATATTTGTAGCCAACGCATATATTACCTCGTATTCTTTCGACACATGAAAGTTGACGATGAAATTGCTCTCGCGTTATTAAGTTGCTCTCGCGTTATTAAATCTTCATTAGAATACTCCGTCGCCATTTTGAACATTTTTCGCAAGGCTGACATTGTCAATATATTTTCATATTGAGAGAAAAAAAATGTCAGATTAAGAAATTATAGTGAATCATGATTAAATCTTGAACTTTCTCCTGTTTTGACATTGTCAGATTTACTTAATAATGAAATCAATTAAAATGTCTAGCGATGGTATCGACTAAAATGGCGGGTTTGATGTTAGTTAAGTGTCGCGTTGAGTCATTCGAAAACGAGGCTTAAATAAATATGTCTCTGATATTACTTTTTCGAATTGTTTAGATGCAGATTTTTAATTTGTATTACTTGGAATATTTTGCCAGCTGTTCTCATCTTATATATATATATATATAAGTATAAATTAGTCGTCCAAGGCTATAGCAATGCGATGTGGTTGCCGTGAGATGGAAAAGTGAAAAGAAATAAACGCAGGGAGAGAGTGAAACTCAAAACGATTTATTAATAATTTCACGAAAACTGATTAAATACCAAATAGTATTTTTTTTTTGGTAAGTAACAGATCGGCAAAAGGTAATCTTAAATTTTCGAAAGAACAACTTTCATTATCAGAAGACAACAATAGAAGACCGAGAGGGTCGGAAAAACGGGAAGAAAAACCAGTGTCAGATCATCGTAGTACAGGGGAAAACAATTGGCAGTATATATATATATATTATTATCTATATATTAATACGATAGCGTGTGTGTTCGTGTGTCACGCTTCCGGCAAAAGCTCTGCGCATACGTGCCGCACATAGATTTTGAAAAACATTCAACTCGCCTAATTTTCGAAATATTTTCAAGTATTTCCCTTTTGCGCAACGGTTAGCGACGTAGTATTTCTGACTTCGGCCCGACTGGTTTATAGTTCGATCCCAACCAACCTCTAAGATGTTTTTTCTACATTTCGAGGGGAAGGGGAAGAGAGGTAGGGAGGGGACGACCGGGAAGACACATATTAATACAATAGCGTGTGTGATTTTGTGTGTCATGCTAACATCAAAAGCAACGACCTTCCGAATCTTTGTATGCTACTATTGAATTGGCTTCATTGGCAGACTTATTGGCCTTTTGACTAAGATCAAAGTGTAGTATCTGTTCCGATGGATACTGCACTCCATACTGGTATTGTCTTGTCCTTCGGGACTTGACTTACGCCGGTCAATGGGTCTGTCCTGTGCAGTTCTGGAAGGTCCACCCTCCCAGGCTTTGCGTCCCCTCTTTGGGGAGGAATAAGTTTATTGCTTACTGTCTGAAGCGCCCCTACCGGGGAATGCCGACGGGGCTGCCCAGACAATTTTTAATAGTCAGAGTGCTCACCTCTCGAGCGCTGGCTTATCTAATCCCACTTTCCCGACCTTGTGTCACATCTTACCTTGTGGGAGGTAGATAAATAAAATCTATATATTAATACGATAGCGCGTGTGTTCGTGTGTCACGCTTCCGGCAAAAGCTCTGCGCATGCGTGCCGCACATAAATTTTGAAAAACATTCAACTCGCCTAATTTTCGAAACATTTCAAGTATTTCCCTTTTGCGCAACGGTTAGCGACGTAGTATTTCTGACTTCGGCCCGACTGGTTTATAGTTCGATCCCAACCAACCTCTAAGATGTTTTTTCGAGGGGAAGGGGAAGAGAGGTAGGGAGGGGACGACCGGGAAGACACATATTAATACAATAGCGTGTGTGATTTTGTGTGTCATGCTTACATCAAAAGCAACGACCTTCCGAATCTTTGTATGCTACTCATGAATTGGCTTCATTGGCAGACTTATTGGCCTTTTGGCTAAGATCAAAGTGTAGTATCTGTTCCGATGGATACTGCACCCCATAGACTGGTATTGTCTTGGCCTTCGGGGCTTGATTTACGCCGGTCTATGGGTTTGTCCTGTGCAGTTCTAGAAGGTCCACCCTACCAGGCTTCGCCTCCCCTCTTTGGGGAAGAGTAAGTTCATTGCTTAGTGCCTGGGGCGCCATTACCAGGGAATGCCAACGGGGTTGCCCAGGCAATTTTTAATGGCCAGAGTGCTCACCTTGTCGAGTGCTGGCTTTTCAAACCCCACTTTCCCGATCCGACCTTGGGTCACATCTTACTTGTGGGAGTAAGATAAAAACTGGCCTTGTGCCTAACTCCTGGAGAGGAGTAAATAAATATTCATGAATTGGAGCCAAATTTAATTAAATCGAAAACATTTACAAAGTAAGGTTTAGTCGTCGAAATATTACCTTCACGAGAAATATTGTATATAAAGAAGTTTTGTAAATTGTTTCATGTATTGTTCATTTTTTAAAAATTAATATACAAGTGAAATCTTATATTTTATTCAAACATGTATAGGTTAGGAACAAGATAATTAGTATTGAAAACATCATTTCGTGTAATTTACACGGGTCCCGCTAGTAATAATGATAATAATAAAAATTGAAATAAAATCATAAATCAATGATTAATATATATATATATATATATATATATATATATATATATATATATAATTATTTCCACAATCAGACAACGCCGCAGACCACAACCTATGAAAAGAAACAAACCGGAAGTCCTAGACTCGAGTTTCGCCCTCCTTTGTGCTCATTAGTAGAACACATCCGAACTCAGGATTCGGAGCCCGAGTCACTTGCATGGTAAGCGAGTACTCTGCCACTGAGCTACCTCGCCACATACAAGAATGTCTATTAATTTACACAGATTAAGCGAACCGCGGCGATGACCGACTGTGGAATTTACCTACTCTTTTCAACAAGGGGTGTAGACAGTCGGTCATCGCCGCGGTTCGCTCAATCTGTGTAAATTAATAGACATTCTTGTATGTGGCGAGGTAGCTCAGTGGCAGAGTACTCGCTTACCATGCAAGTGACTCGGGTTTCGAATCCTGAGTTCGGATGTGTTCTACTGATGAGCCCAAAGGAGGGCGAAACTCGAGTCTAGGACTTCCGGTTTGTTTCTTTTCATAGGTTGTGGTCTGCGGCGTTGTCTGATTGCGGAAATAATTATATATATCATCTCACATTCAAGAAATCTAATATTTATTTGCTCGCTTGGTTAGCTTGTTGGATGACATCGTCCTAGCGAGTATAAAATTCTACTTGTGAGACATCGGCCTGGGTTCATAGTAGTTGGATGACTACACCCCTTGTTGAAAAGAGTAGGTAAATTCCACAGTCGGTCATCGCCGCGGTTCGCTTAATCTGTGTAAATTAATAGACATTCTTGTATGTGGCGAGGTAGCTCAGTGGCAGAGTACTCGCTTACCATGCAAGTGACTCGGGTTTCGAATCCTGAGTTCGGATGTGTTCTACTGATGAGCCCAAAGGAGGGCGAAACTCGAGTCTAGGACTTCCGGTTTGTTTCTTTTCATAGGTTGTGGTCTGCGGCGTTGTCTGATTGTGGAAATAATTATATATATCATCTCACATTCAAGAAATCTAATATATATATATATATATATGAGTAACCTTCTTCCATTGGACACCTTATCGGCGGACAATTACCACCTGGACAAACCCAATATCTTTTTACACGAACTTTTTTCACCCATCATTTTCTTAAGATTTTTTCAAATGTTGAATTTTGGCTTATCTATCTGTATTTCTCCTCTGATGATAAGATCTCGATCTTTGAAAAGCCTTGGCTTAAGGAAAGAATAATAAACATAATTTTATTACAGAATATACCTTGCATTGAACAATCGAAGTTTGAAATAAATTTGGACATTCGTGCATGTTTATCACTTTTCGTCCATCTATCTTTATAATTGCTCTATCTCGTATATTGAGCTTTTACCATTTCACTATAGGTTCTTTCTACTAAAAGTTTCATATGGTACTATATATATATATATATATATATATATATATATATATATATATATATATATGTAAATTAATAGATATATAATCAATAATAAAACTATAAATAACGCATTTTAGTAATGATAAGAAAGGTCGAGTAATCGAAAGCGCCCGAGGAATGGCCCACGACACAACGGTAGGGCCGCCCACGGCAACTGACTGACTTCTCTCAGCCCGGACCTTGGTCCAACGCCCTTAGTAGCCATGGTTACTACTTTTTCTCATCAACTCATCATGCTAACCCAATATTTCAATGTACTTGCATGACATTTTTCTTGAAATTATTAACCTGCGGAAGTCTCACAATAAAGACGAAACGTTTATGAATATAAAAAAACATCTCTTGGGTTTTCCTTTTTCATTTCCCATTACGTCGAATTACTCTCATCCTTTCTTTCTCATATATATTTATGAAGTATTATAAGCATTTAAACATATTAGTACATACTAGAAGCTTTACTAATTAAAACAAAAAACCCTGCTATTAACAAGGTTAATTTTAACACTAGTACTAATATACTTAAATGCTTATAATACTTAATAAATATAGTTTCATATTTAAGTTTTTCCCGCCATAATTAATTATAAATCTCACTCCAGGTCTTCACCTGTTTGACATTACTCCACTGAAGATGGACCCAGATGGGTCAGAAAGTACTCTGGACCAAAACGTTAATTACGGCAGTTTCATCAGCCAATTTTCTTCCGAGATTTAGACTTTAATCCGGAAAATTGAAGGGATCAATAGGAAAATATCCAGACAAGAATTATTTTTAATAATACGGGTCTTAAGGAAAAAATGCTGCCTCGATACACACGCACACACACACACACACACACACACACACACACACACACACATATATATATATATATATATATATATATATATATATATATATATATATATATATATATATATAATTATCTTTCTGGTACCAAAGGTACTTAAGCTTTATTTTTTATTTATTTATTTTTTAATGCAACTTTAATTCCTATATAATTTTATTGCTAGCTACCATATTGCAGAATGGTTCTTGGGTGTAGTGTTTAGATAGTATTATTATTATTATTTTTTTTTTTTTTTAATATTTTTTTATTTTTTTATTATTATTATTGTTATAATTAATGTTATTTGATATGCAAATTATAATATCATACGGTAGTCTTAAGAGTAATATATTATTATTATTATTATTATTATTATTATTATTATTATTATTATTATTATTATTATTATTATTATTATTATTATTATTATTTATTTATGTATATATTAGTGAAATTTTAAGCTGAATTATTTCGACACTTCATTATTGATGAAATGGTAGTTTATCAGTACCATTGGAGAGCCATGAATATTATAACTGTCCTGTTTTTAAATCTCCGAAACAGTTACATGGTAAACAGCTGATGACCCCCGTGTTAATATTAGACGCTTAAGGTTTCCTGTTTTTGTTTCACTCTTAGATACTTAACCCCCCTTTTTTTTTACTTATTTTTTTATTTATTAATTTTCCAACGAATGTTAAGTCTGCAATATCTTGGATTTAGTTAGTTTCTCTGGGAATTTAAACTGCATTTTTTTTTAAATGACTCAAAGCTTCTTTAGACTATATATATATATATATATATATATATATATATATATATATATATATATATATATATATATATATATATATTAGAGAGAGAGAGAAAGTGAGAGTGAGAAGGGGGAAAGTGGAATAGTAGATGTGGAAAAGGCTATTACGTACAAGTCGACAGGTTTGAACTCATGACACTATTGATCGTTCTGACGATGTTTCCTCCTAATGTCATTTTAGTAGACACGCTACTTTTTCTTAGTTCAAAATTGCTACTTTCTTTGCGTTTAGTGTTGTTTATTTCTTTTCAGAATGAACGCATAAACGATATTGCAATTTAGAAAAGTACGCTTAAAAGCCTCAACAGAACAGAACATTCTCGATAAAACATTTTCCACACATTTCTATGGAGAGCGAAAAGGCACGCACATTTTTTTGTTATTGACCGTCTTCTGTTGAATGTGCGGAAGATTCAATAACACTTCTGACAGGCGACTGGCCATTTATCAACGCTGTAAACGAGTTCCGAACAAAGCCAATAAAACACGTCATTCACTGATTCTATTCAACGACCGTGCAGAAATATAATAGGAATTATTAGTTCCAGTCAACAGAAACAAGAAAGATCAGCTTATTTATACATGTTTATGTATAACCCTAGCTTAGATCAATACATAGATTTTTATTTTTATCGAAATCGCTTCAGACAAGGCATGAAGCCACTTGATGTAAGGAGCTAACAAGAACAAATATGATTATCGCAAAGACAGGAGAAGCCTATTAACCTTAGTCTTGAAAAAAAACAAGGTTATAGGTATGAGGAAAACAGTCAGCAGGAAGAGAGTTCCACAAGCCTGCAGTTCTTAAAGTATTTCCATCGTTACCTTTTTCATAGAAATCACTCCAGACAAGGCAGGAAGCCACTTGATGTAAAGAGCTAACAAGAACGAAATATGATTATAGTAAAGACAAGAGATGCCTATTGACCTTAGTCTTGAAAAAAATAAGTAGGAAGAAAACAGTCAGTAGGAAGAGAGTTTCACAAGCCTGCAGTTCTTTGGGTAGAAGCTACTGGAATAAGAAGCTGTATTACAATGAGGCATCGAATGAGGTAGCGAATTGATGGAGATCTCTAGACCGACGAGTCAAACGAGCTGGAACAAAGGAATCAGGGAATTGATCACACAATTCTGAAGAATATGTGTTATACAAATATTTGGAGAAAAGACTGAGACTAACAACATCACGGGTAAGGCCAATATAATTAACGATATGTTTCTCCACCTTATCTAGAACCCTTAAATGGGACAGAGATTCACCAGTCCAAATATAAAACAGTACTCCGTAGATGGTGTAGTAGTTTATGTATATATATATATATGTATATATATATATATATATATATATATATATATATATATATATATATATATATTAGGGGAGGTCGATTTTGAAACTGTAAATAATCGCACTCGAAGAAAGTTGCCAAATAATGTCAAAAGTTACCACAAGAAATATTTTTCTTCAAAATTTTGTATTTATTTGAGCATTGCAACTTTAAGATCAAATAAATCAAGATTTTTTATCACTGCCTAGATTTCACCGGCAGATGTGTCGCCTTAAATTAAACCCGGGTTTTAACAAAAAAAGTAATACATTACTTAATAATAAATATTTTAAAGTTTATTATTCCTTTTCTCAAGAAATTAAATGTACATATTCAAATTAAAAAGGAATAAAACACTATAATATTTAATTTTATATATAAATAATTATTTATTTACATAGGCGTTTTATTTATTGGATATTTTTTATGGTATTCACCGGTTGAAAATTCAACGAGCGAATTTGAATTCACGTGTTGATTCTGTTATCACAAATATATATTGAATTGTCGAGCGCTGGCTTATCTAACCCCATTTTCCCGACCTTTTGTCACACCTTACCTTGTGGGAGTTAGATAAATAAAAACTAGTTCAGCCATGGGTTTTTACCCCACCAAATAAACCGGTATCGTCCGGGTCTTTGGGTCTGGTTTCACGCCTGTCTATTGGGGCTTGTCCGTCCTGTGCAGTTCTAGGAGGTGCACCTCCCAGGTTTTGCCTTCCCTCTTTGGGGAGGAGTAAGTTTATTGCTTACTGTCTGAGGCGGCCCTACCGGGGAATACCGACGGAGCTGCCCAGGCAATTTTTAAATTGCCAGAGTGCTCACCTCTCGAGCACTGGCTTTCTCATCCCACTTTCCTGACCTTGTGTCAATATAACCTTGTTTGAGGTAGATAAATAAAATCTAGTTCAGCCAGGGGTTTTTACCCCACCAAATAAATCGGTATCGTCCGGGCCTTTGGGTCTGGTTTCACGCCTGTCTATTGGGGCTTGTCCGTCCTGTGCAGTTCTAGGAGGTGCACCTCCCAGGTTTTGCCTTCCCTCTTTGGGGAGGAGTAAGTTTATTGCTTACTGTCTGAGGCGGCCCTACCGGGGAATGCCGACGGAGCTGCCCAGGCAATTTTTAAATTGCCAGAGTGCTCACCTCTCGAGCACTGGCTTTCCCATCCCACTTTCCTGACCTTGTGTCAATCTTACCTTGTTTGAGGTAGATAAATAAAATCTAGTTCAGCCAGGGGTTTTTACCCCACCAAATAAATCGGTATCGTCCGGGCCTTTGGGTCTGGATTTACGCCCGTCTATTGTGGCTTGTCCGTCCTGTGCAATTCTAGGAGGTGCACCCTCCCAGGCTTTGCCTTCCCTCTTTGGGGAGGAGTAAGTTTATTGCTAACTGTCTGAGACGCCCCTACAGGGGAATGGGGGAATGCCGACAGGGCTGCCCAGTCAATTTTTTAATGGCCAGAGTGCTCACCTCTATAGCGCAGGCTTATCTAATCCCACTTTCATGACCTTGTGTCACATCTTACCTTGTTGGAGGTAGACAAATAAAACTATTTCAGCCAGGGGTTTTTACCCCACCTAAAATATTATATGTATTGGAGTTGATGGGAGAATGGATAAGGACACATTGATGTATAAGGAAATTGTGGATGAAAATAGACAGAGAATTATGAAAAAAACTAAGGGACCAGAACACCATTTAACTTTTACAAAAGAAACACCATGTGAAAGTAAATATCTGTCACAGAGTTCTTCCTAATAGTGGTGCAACAGGTGCTCTTCATGCAGATCAAGTGGTGGATGTTTTGCATGAATTCCACAGTGAGAACAGTATCAAGGCTATACTTGTTGACAACACTAATACCAACACAGGTTGCGAAGGTGGAATGGTTGCAATTTTAGAAAAAAAACTTTTTAAAAATCTTCACACAATTGGTTGCTCTTTGCATCATAATGAACTACCTTTCAGAGCCCTTTTTAAAAACATAGATGGTTGCGCAAAGGGCCCTACAACATTCAGTGGCCCTCTGGGGAAATTATGCTCAAATGATTGCCATGATTTACCCCAAATATCATTTTCCACTATTAGCAATCCTCTAGAGTCAATTTTTAAAATTGATGAAATACATGATCTTAGTTCTGACCAAAGACTCCTTTATGAATACACAGTAGGTATTTCTAGAGGTAAGGTTGACTCTAGATATACCTCCTGGAAAATTGGTCCTTTAAACCAAGCAAGATGGTTAACTTTGGCCATCAGGCTCATGTGTTTATGGACTCGTGGTGCATACCCACAAAGGCACAAAACAAAACTACACTATGTAGTAAATATTATTGTAAATGTGTATGCCACTTCTTGGTTTGAAATTAAAAGAAATAGTAAATTCCACAATCAGCAAGTGCACATTTTTAATATGATCCAGAGGATTAAGGAGCAGCCTCAGGAAATCCAAGATATCACATTTAGAAATATACAAGGTAATACATTTTGTTTACTGCCTGAAAACTTTCTATATTCCATGGTTAAATCTGAGGAGATTGAAGTAAGAAAAGAAGCTTTAAAAAGAATTTTGGCCATTAGGTAAGTAATATTTATTCATATATCTCTGACTCAATTATTTATTCCAATTTATAGAATGATTTTTAAAGATTTTATCTAATTTCACCATAATTATAAAAGCAGTACAGATTGGAATTTTTTAATTATTCAATTAATTAATTTGTTCTTTCAGGAGTGAGGAGTCAACCAGAAAAAGATTAAAAAGAATACCACCTATTAATTTTAATGCCACACATTGGACACAATTAATAGATTTAAAATTATACTGCATTTTTGGCATTCTCAGGGCGTGGAACGGGCAGTTAAGTTAATAACAGAAGCTTCACAAACTGTATATGGTTTTGAAGCAAGGCATCAACACATTAACGCCAAAGTTTTGAGTCAGAAATTGAGACCAGCATTTTTGTCTAAGGGGTCTTATATGGAGCAATTTGACTCTCAATATTAAGCTCCATTAAAATAGTGCTAGGTTTTTCCTTATTTCTTTGCTTGTTATATTTTCACTTATAACAGAAAAAAATCATTTTTTTAGGTATTCAAATATTACTGTTTAATTTATAACGTTAAAAGGTAGTTTACAAAAGCAGATACTGAAAATGAGGGGGGGGCAAATTTTCAATTTGAAGATTTCTTTAATTAATATCATTTTTATAAAATAAAAGGACATTCCCTGATTTTAAATGCACAATTTATTTGGTTTTCACACCAGTATTCAAGCAAATCTTGCAAAAACGAGGAATTTTCAGTATATTCTTGGCTACGATCTTTGATACCAAACGCTCAAAAAACCGCTGAAGTTTTTGATCTAATTTTTTGCATGATTATTTAATAGGGCTATATACAACTTTCGGTACGTGCCTTTTTTTAATATTTAAAAAAAGTGTAAAATCGACCTACCCTAATATATATATATATGAATGATTTTTTTTATTCAAACATGTACAAAGTCTGCTACACTGGCATGTCGATGTTATCGATCTACAGCTATCAAGAGCTAAGGTCTCATCAGGCAGAAAGTTTTTTTTTGTGATTCAACCCGGTTGGTGGAATCCAGGAAGAGCACTCTTTTATAAGCCCGGTTTGATTCCCTTTGGATTTCTACCCTGTGGATTTTTACCCTATCTGGATAACTATATATATATATATATATATATATATATATATATATATATATATATATATATATATATATATATATATATATTAGTAGTATGTTTTTGAAAGGCTATGGGCAATGCAAATTCCGGAATTTGCATTGCCCACAGCCTTTCAAAAACATACTACTACTATACCCAGCAATGCTTCAAGCAAACTACCATTCCCTACTATATATATATATATATATATATATATATATATATATTTATATATATATATATATGAAGTTAATCCAACAAAAGATATAAGAGGCAACTAATATCTTTAATTAGTGAACATCCGGATAAAAAATAAAGCTCAATATACTGGATAGAGCATTAACAGCAATAGATAAAGTGAAAGAATAAAATAAGGTGCGAATCAAATTTTATTACAGTTCAAAGTTCAGGCAAATTTGATTCGCACCTTATTTTATTCTTTCACTTTATCTATTGCTATATATATATATATATATATATATATATATATATATATATATATATATATAAATTAGGAAAGTTCATTTTATAAAGCATCTTTTGAAAGTTAATATAAATATAGAGGTAAAATTGCCTCTATATTAATATTAACTTTCAAAAGATGCTTTATAAAATGATCTTTCTTAATTTATAACTCGCAGCGACCATGCGCAATCAAGTTCTATTCTATTTAAAACAGACATTTTCAACAATAGTCCACAACACCGGACGTGACACTTCACCAACACCAGGAAGTAAATTATGGAAAAAAAGGTTATACCTTTATTTGTCTTGGCTCTGTCGAAGCTTGTTTTTGTCAAGCGAAATATTAGCTAAAAAAAAATCAAGATGAAGAAAAAAAAACGGAAGGTATTTTGAAATATTTTGTTAAATGTTTCGAAATATTTTTATTTTTATTTTGATTTAATTACTCGCATCTAATACGTGGTTTTTGAAGGCATTTTTGCCTTTATATTTATACATATATATATATATATATATATATATATATATATATATATATATATATATATATTACCAGTTTCTGTATATATCTATGATACTGTCATACCTGAAATTGAACACTTACATCAAATATGTTCCTACAGTCTTTTGAATATGGCTGCATCATTCCACTGCTCTAGGAAGTACTTTACTTGATGTAATCTTCTGTATAGGAATCATATTCGGCCCCTAAATGGAGTACGGCTGACACATTTTGGGTCATGCCACTCAGAGTTTCTCTTTCATGCTGTGACAGTGTACACAGTCGACTTCGCTATCCAGTGGGAGAAGATCTCGTCTTTTCCCTGCAGCCCCTTTTCTCACAGAATAGAGGATACTAGTTTTCCCCTGATCATGTTTGTGATCTTCTCGACAGAGACTACCGCTCCTGCATTGGTCTTTTCAGTCGCAAGCGGCGCTGCTCCAGCCGAGCAGACAGCAAGGAAAACTAGGCTAAGAATGAATAACCTACTTTCGACTCTGACCGACGAAGGCCTGCTATTGACAGTCTGGTCTATCCGTAAAAGAAAGATTCTTGAAAAATAAAATTCTGATGCTCCACCAACTGCCAACTGCCAACTTCACCTCTTTCTCTTTGCACTTCACTCTGCACTTCACTCTGCACTTCACTTTTTGCCCTACACTTTTTACACTTCACTCTGCACTTCACTTTGCACTTCACCCTGCACTTCACTCTACCGTTCACGTTGCACTTCACTTTGCACTTCACTCTGTACTTCACTCTGCACTTCACTTTTTACACGTCACTCTGCACTTCACTCTGCACTTCATTTTGCACTTCCCTCTGCATTTCACGTTTTGCATTTCACTCTGCACTTCACTTTGCACTTCACTCTGCCCTTCACTTTTTACATTTCACTCTGCACTTCACTATGCACTTCACTCTGCACTTCACTCTGCACTTCACTTTGCACTTCACTCTGCACTTCACTCTGCACTTTACTCTGCACTTCACTCTGCACTTCACTCTGCACTTCACTTTACTCACTGAGCAACAACAACTCTTCAATCCAAAGAGTACAGTTCTTATACTGATCAATTTACCTCCTATGCAAATTGACTACCAGTCAGAGCCATCTAGCGGTTAGAGACTCCAATCAGCCAATTTGCAAAGGGAGATAACTCAATTGGCGACTAAATTACACGCTCCCTTGATCTTCAAGGTCAATAATTGGTTTCATAATCCGCCATCCACGTCGGCGGTTTTCGTTCACATTGCGACCTTCGTATGGGTTCTTTTGGCCAAGATCAAAGTGTAGTATCTGTTCCGATGGATACTGCACCCCATAGACTGGTATGGTCTTGGCCTTCGGGGCTTGATTTACGCCGGTCTATGGAACAGCCCTGTGCAGTTCTAGGAGGTCCACCCTCCCAGGCTTTGCTTCCCCTCTTTGGGGAGGAGTAAGTTTCTTGCTTACTGCCTAGGGCGCCTCTACCGGGGAATGCCGACGGGGCTGCCTAGGTATTTTTTAAATGGCCAGAGTGCTCACCTCTCGGGCGCTGGCTTATCTAATCCCACTTTCCCGACCGTTTGTCACATCTTACCTTGTGGGGGTAGATAAATCTTTTCGGCAACTTATTCATCTTATGGTAAGGAAACACTTCGTATATCTAATATGTGGCGAGGCACTCCGTTAACTGACACGCTGTTTTCAGATAGTACATCAGTCACTGTTTCTCTTCCCCAGTAGGCTGTACATCTGACGTTGGGCGGTTTCACCCACACCTCTTCACCCACCATGATTTTCGCTGTTCTACTCTTTTGCCAGTGGATGTCGCCATTCATACGTGAATGGTAAAAGGAACTCAATTGGCGACTAAACCACAGACACAATCCAGCATTTGTGTTTATCATAACTTCTCTTTATATTGTAGAGTTAATATCATAACAAATATATGAAGAAACGCTATTCATTTTGAAATAATTTTTTTTTTTTAAACTAGGAACAATCTAATTAGTTTTCGAAGAACGAAGATATATGTATATTTTTTTAAATATATCTATTTGTTTACGATGTCTGTTGAACTATCTACGGAATAAAGATGAATACTGATGCAACACGAATGGTATTGTCATTAATCAACGGGTTTGTTTACTGCGAGTCGAGAATGAACATTAAAATACGGGAAGACGAAACAGTAAAAATAATCACAAGATGGACGATTCATAATTAATCGAAAATCCCGAAACCACGAATCTTTAATAGACAATAAATTTGCCGATTAATATTCTTAATCTAGAAAGTCAATTCTAACTTACATACAAATATAAATTTCCAACGCATCTCCCTGGCTATCGTTGGTGGCAACGCTATGTCAGTAACGGCGGCGTCACTTCCGTTCTAATCGTCATCTGTTGACTCTCCCTTTCTTTCTCTGACAATTGTCTCAAGCCTTATTGTTTGTTTGTTTTTTTTCCTATCTAACTGTATATAATTATGTGTCTTCCAAATAAAAAATTAATTTACATTAAAAAAATATATATATAAATGCGGAGTATATATTTTTTCTTTTTGGGGAACGTGGGTGTTTCTAATCGTGGTTAGACTCCATAGTTTTGTCTTGACAATATATATATATATATATATATATATAGTGTGTAGATTTCAATTTTGTGTAGAGAATCTGAATAACAGAGCTCAATGTAATTTAAACAGAGCAAAACAGAATTATAAAAAGAAAAACTATACACACATTAAGGTTGTACACATAATAACTTATTTCGACCCCTTTAATTAGGTCTCCTCAGATGTATAGACAACCACGTCAAAAAAACCTGTTTTTGACGTGGTTGTCTATACATCTGAGGAGACCTAAATAAGTTATTATGTGTACAACCTTAATGTGTGTATAGTTTTTCTTTTTATAATTCTATATATATATATATATATATATATATATATATATATATATATAGTCATCCACATACAGAATGGTTCGCTGTATCACATTTCTTTCAGTACGGCTAGACCATACAGTGCCTTAAGCCGAGATTGAAACTGTACTGTCGAGCTGACAGTCGGTGCTACTACCACTACCACTACCACTACGCTATCATGAAACACTGGCTGAATGTAAGTAGAATCTCAATGTAAACATTGTCAAATGCAGGTAGCTCGAATTAGTTTTACTCAATGATAGGCTCTACCCGAGAAAGGAAGCTTAAATAGTCATCCACATGCAGACTGTGTCGCTTTATCACAGCTCTTCAGTGCAGCTAGATATTGTTAGGACAAAACTGATGGAAGACACAAAAGGTTTATTCAACTTGATCTTCGTTTCAAATCACCGACCAGTGGTGTGGTGTACACAGAGAAAGATCGATAATCACTGTTGAATCATATTTTGATAGCGTTAAAATTTCAGTTCAAATAAGTTATGCGATTAATCAACTACTGTTAATCTTGTATTCAAGAAAAGGGGAATTAATTCGCGACATACTAGTCTCCACCTTTCTGCTTTGGTGACTCAAGCGTATCGGGACACAGTTGAAAACATGGACGACAGATATATGTAAGTTGGCTCCCTGGGCGCCCTGGGCTCCCTGGGCTCCCTGCTGTGCAGCACTACAGACGTCACAGCCCGCTGTATACATGGCAATGTAGCGTTTCATTCATTACATAAACTCTGGAGCCGACGAACCAAGATCCCGTTGAAGACTAGACTCCGTCTCTATAACGCGTACTGCGTGTCCATCATGCTCTACAATAGCAACAGCTGGGCAATAACAAAAGCCATGCTTGACAAGCTGGATGCGTGCCACCGCAGACACCTCCGTTCCATCACAGGTCACTGCTGGCCGAAAAAACTTATCAGCAACAAGGCACTATACGAGCTGTGCAACGAAAAACCCTCTCCACAAAGGTCGCTGAACAAAGATGGTCTATGTTAGGCCATGTCCTACGAATGGACCCTGACACTCCCGCACAGAGGGCACTAGACTTTGCTGTTACTGGCTCGCAAGCCTACCAATCGCGACTAGAACGGCACTGTACAAATCTGCTGGGCACACTACGTGCTGACCTCAAGCAAGCGGGACTAGGACCACTACGTACAACGAAACAACTTCATTGCCTACGACAACTTGCGCATGGCAAGGCCAGATGGCCTGGGACTAGCATGGAGGACTGATTGCAGCTATGGGATGTCATTTGACTACCGTAGCCGCAGAACACAGTTTTTAATAAAATAATAAATGATCTCTCGGATAAACAAGTAGTCGATCGACGACCGTAGAATAGCGAATGTGTAACCATCTCGTGCGACGTTACTCAAGACCGCCGTGCGTGGTCGACATGTTTCGCGGCCTGGTGTAGGCCAAGGAAGAAAGCGGCTCAACGCAACCAGAATGACCGACGTTTCAACAAGATTAATTGACTGATCTTACTTTTGATAATTTTATGATTTTCTTTAAGGTCTGGCATAAAGTTAAAGTTTTTTTTTTTTTTTTTTTAATGAATAAAACAGAAACCACTAGTTTATCAAGGCCGAGGCCACTCGTGGACAAGTGTTAATTTGATTTCTATTCATACCCCCTCCAGGAGATTAGCCACAAGTGTCATGTGGATTTTGATGGAATGACTTGGATTTGAACCTGGCACACCCAGGTTCTCAATCCGCGTCGTTACCAACTAAGCCACTGTGCGATCCCCAAAGTTAAAGTTAAAGTTAGATAGCAAGGAGGGGATTCCAAAGGTAAGCGTTTCCAGAAAAAAACTAGACTACAATGAAATCTCCTAGCATCTAATGACGTCTACAGTGAACGGATATGGTTTTGCTGTTGGTCGCAAGAGTTGGGATCATTTTTGTTGGGAGTACAAGTTCAGTAAATTAATAAGAGCATATTCCATGGAAGTTCTTGTAAAACAAGCAAGAGATGCCAAACTAGTATTAGTGTTTCTCTTGCTTGCTTCTTGTAGGGGAATGGAAGAAGACTCTGAAAACACGTCCGGTTTCTTCCAGATCAAACCCCCAAGAGCATGCCTCTTGATTTTCATCTGCCACATCTCACCCTAGACTTCCTGTTATGTTACTTCCTTTGCCACATTAGCTTAATTCATAACCTTAATTTCTAATGGAAATTTTGGTGCTTATACATCTAAAACACACATGAAAATCGCATTTCCAAACAAAACTGTGACAGAAGTTAGACCTTCAGAGATCGTTCGAGACCTATCAGTTTAGACATTCTTTTTTAGCACCCTGTTCAGGAGGGTGGGTCTAGTGGTTGGTGCACCAGCCAAGACGGTGCAGCGATAGTGCATATCGTGATACGTTATACAAAAGTAATATGCTGCAATTCCATCGATGATTTCTGTCATTATCGTTATTCATCCCAACTTAGGTTTGGCGTCAACTTAACGTTAGGGGTCGAACATATCTTGCATAATCATCACAAGCAATATGAACTCTTGCTAGAAGTGGCAATTACTTGACAAGCGAAACGATCTTATTTTAGAAAATTTCTACGAGTTCTAAGAAATAGTCTGAAAAAACCCTACCACTAACCATCAGTCCGATTGCAAGAGCCGCCCTCAAGAAAAAACTTCCCTTGTGATACATGTCACCTAAATCCGGCTGGTAACACATCACTCGACTCCTGAAACATAATAGTTAACATAAACCAGGATGTTGGCACATTTAAGATTGTTTTTCTTATCGTTCAAACATTACCTGGTTGGAAAGAGAGTGAGTATCTTATGTTAATTTGTTATGCTAAACTTCTACCATTTCAATACAGTCTGAAATATTAACTATTTTATTTTTATTATTTTATTTTACCGCCATGTTTTTCGGGGTATTTACCCCTAACCATAATCCTAACTATAACCCCTAACCCTAACCCTTAATCCTAACCCTTAACCCTAACCCTAACTCTTACCACTAACGCTTATCCTTAATCCTAACCCATAACAATTAGCCTTTTTCTACTTTATTTTCCTACTTTATTTTCCTACTTTATTTTCCTACTTTATTTTCTTACTTTATTTTCTTACTTTATTTTCCTACTTTATTTTCCTACTTTATTATCTTACTTTATTTTCCTACTTTATTTTCCTACTTTATTTTCCCACTTTATTTTCCTACTTTATTATCCTACTTTATTTGTCTACTTTATTTTCCTACTTTATTTTCCTACTTTATTTTCCCACTTTATTTTCCTACTTTATTATCCTACTTTATTTGTCTACTTTATTTTCCTACTTTATTTTCCCACTTTATTATCCTACTTTATTTTCCTACTTTATTATCCTACTTTATTTTCCAACTTTATTTTCCCACTATATTTTCCCACTTTATTTTCCTACTTTATTTTCCCACTTTATTTTCCTACTTTATTTTCCTACTTTATTTTCCTACTTTATTATCCTACTTTATTTGTCTACTTTATTTTCCTACTTTATTTTCCTACTTTATTTTCCTACTTTATTTTCCTACTTTATTATCCTACTTTATTTGTCTACTTTATTTTCCTATTTAATTTTCCTACTTTATGTTCCTACTTTATTTTCCTACTTTATTTTCCTACTTTATTTTCTTACTTTATTTTCTTACTTTATTTTCCTACGTTATTTTCTTACTTTATTATCCTACTTTATTTTCTTACTTTATTATCCTACTTTATTTTCCCACTTTATTTTTCTACTTTATTTTTCTACTTTATTTTCTTACTTTATTTTCTTACTTTTTGTTCCTACTTTATTTTCCTACTTTATTTTCCTACTTTATTATCCTACTTTATTTTCCTACTTTATTTGTCTAGTTTATTATCCTACTTTATTTGTCTACTTTATTTTCCTACTTTATTGTCCTACTTTATTTTCCCACTTTATTTTCTTACTTTATTTTCCTACTTTATTTTCCTACTTTATTATCCTACTTTATTTTCTTACTATATTTTCTTACTTTATTTTCCTACTTTATTTTCCTACTTTATTATCCTACTTTATTTTCCTACTTTATTTGTCTACTTTATTTTCCTACTTTATTTTCCTACTTTATTATCCTACTTTATTTGTCTACTTTATTTTCCTACTTTATTTTCCCACTTTATTATCCTACTTTATTGTCCTACTTTATTATCCTACTTTATTTTCCTACTTTATTTTCCTACTTTATTTTCCTACTTTATTTTCCAACTTTATTTTCCCACTATATTTTCCCACTTTATTTTCCTACTTTATTTTCCCACTTTATTTTCCTACTTTATTTTCCTACTTTATTATCCTACTTTATTTGTCTACTTTATTTTCCTACTTTATTTTCCTACTTTATTTTCCTACTTTATTTTCCTACTTTATTATCCTACTTTATTTGTCTACTTTATTTTCCTATTTTATTTTCCTACTTTATGTTCCTACTTTATTTTCCTACTTTATTTTCCTACTTTATTTTCTTACTTTATTTTCCTACTTTATTTTCTTACTTTATTATCTTACTTTATTTTCCCACTTTATTTTCCTACTTTATTTTCCTACTTTATTTTCTTACTTTATTCTCTTACTTTTTTTTCCTACTTTATTTTCCTACTTTATTTTCCTACTTTATTATCTTACTTTATTTTCCTACTTTATTTGTCTACTTTATTTTCCTACTTTATTTGTCGACGTTATTATCCTACTTTATTTGTCTACTTTATTTTCCTACTTTATTGTCCTACTTTATTTTCCTACTTTATTTTCTTACTTTATTTTCCTACTTTATTGTCCTACTTTATTATCCTACTTTATTTTCTTACTTTATTATCCTACTTTATTTTCCCACTTTATTTTTCTACTTTATTTTCCTACTTTATTTTCTTACTTTATTTTCTTACTTTATTTTCCTACTTTATTTTCCTACTTTATTTTCCAACTTTATTTTACCACTTTATTTTCCCACTTTATTTTCCTACTTTATTTCCCTACTTTATTATCCTACTTTATTTGTCTACTTGATTTTCCTACTTTATTTTCCTACTATATTTTCCTACTTTATTTTACTACTTTATTTTCCTACTTTATTTTCTTACTTTATTTTCTTACTTTATTTTCCTACTTTATTTTCTTACTTTATTTTCCAACTTTATTTTCCCACTTTATTTTCCCACTTTATTTTCCTACTTTATTTTCCTACTTTATTGTCCTACTTTATTTTCCTACTTTATTTGTCTACTTTATTTTCCTACTTTATTTCCCTACTTTATTATCCTACTTTATTTGTCTACTTTATTTTCCTACTTTATTTTCCTACTTTATTTCCCTACTTTATTATCCTACTTTATTTGTCTACTTTATTTTCCTACTTTATTTTCCTACTTAATTTTCCTACTTTATGTTCCTACTAAATTTTCCTACTTTCTTTTCCTACTTTATTTTCTTACTTTATTTTCTTACTTTATTTTCCCACTTTATTTTCCTACTTTATTATCCTACTTTATTTTCCCACTTTATGTTTCTACTTTATTTTCCTACTTTATTTTCTTACTTTATTTTCTGACTTAATTTTTCTACTTTATTTTCCTACTTTATTTTTTCACTTTATTATCCTACTTTTTTTGTCTACTTTATTTTCCTACTTGATTTTCCTACTTTATTTTCCTACTTTATTTTCCTACTTTATTTGTCTACTTTTTTTTCCTACTTTATTTTCCTACTTTATTTTCTCTACTTTATTTTCCTACTTTATTTTCCTACTTTATTTTCCTACTTTATTTTCTCTACTTTATTTTCCTACTTGATTTTCCCACTTTATGTTCCTACTTTATTATCCTACTTTATTTGTCTACTTTATTTTCCTACTTTATTTACCCACTTTATTATCCTACTTTATTTTCCTACTTTATTATCCTACTTTATTTTCCCACTTCATTTTCCTACTTTATTTTCCTACTTTATTTTCCAACTTTATTTTCCCCCTATATTTTCCCACTTTATTTTCCTACTATATTTTCCTACTTTATTTTCCTACTTTATTTTCCTACTTTATTATCCTACTTTATTTGTCTACTTTATTTTCCTACTTTATTTTCCTACTTTATTTTCCTACTTTATTTTCCTACTTTATTATCCTACTTTATTTGTCTACTTTATTTTCCTATTTTATTTTCCTACTTTATGTTCCTACTTTATTTTCCTACTTTATTTTCTTACTTTATTTTCTTACTTTATTTTCCTACTTTATTTTCTTACTTTATTATCCTACTTTATTTATTTACTTTATTATCCTACTTTATTTTCCCACTTTATTTTTCTACTTTATTTTCTTACTTTATTTTCTTACTTTATTTTCTTACTTTTTTTTCCTACTTTATTTTCCTACTTTATTTTCCTACTTTATTATCTTACTTTATTTTCCTACTTCATTTGTCTACTTTATTTTCCTACTTTATTTGTCTAGTTTATTATCCTACTTTATTTGTCTACTTTATTTTCCTACTTTATTTTCCCACTTTATTATCCTACTTTATTGTCCTACTTTATTATCCTACTTTATTTTCCTACTTTATTTTCCTACTTTATTTTCCTACTTTATTTTCCTACTTTATTTTCCAACTTTATTTTCCCACTATATTTTCCCACTTTATTTTCCTACTTTATTTTCCCACTTTATTTTCCTACTTTATTTTCCTACTTTATTATCCTACTTTATTTGTCTACTTTATTTTCCTACTTTATTTTCCTACTTTATTTTCCTACTTTATTTTCCTACTTTATTATCCTACTTTATTTGTCTACTTTATTTTCCTATTTTATTTTCCTACTTTATGTTCCTACTTTATTTTCCTACTTTATTTTCCTACTTCATTTTCTTACTTTATTTTCCTACTTTATTTTCTTACTTTATTATCTTACTTTATTTTCCCACTTTATTTTCCTACTTTATTTTCCTACTTTATTTTCTTACTTTATTCTCTTACTTTTTTTTCCTACTTTATTTTCCTACTTTATTTTCCTACTTTATTATCTTACTTTATTTTCCTACTTTATTTGTCTACTTTATTTTCCTACTTTATTTGTCGACGTTATTATCCTACTTTATTTGTCTACTTTATTTTCCTACTTTATTGTCCTACTTTATTTTCCTACTTTATTTTCTTACTTTATTTTCCTACTTTATTGTCCTACTTTATTATCCTACTTTATTTTCTTACTTTATTATCCTACTTTATTTTCCCACTTTATTTTTCTACTTTATTTTCCTACTTTATTTTCTTACTTTATTTTCTTACTTTATTTTCCTACTTTATTTTCCTACTTTATTTTCCAACTTTATTTTACCACTTTATTTTCCCACTTTATTTTCCTACTTTATTTCCCTACTTTATTATCCTACTTTATTTGTCTACTTGATTTTCCTACTTTATTTTCCTACTATATTTTCCTACTTTATTTTCCTACTTTATTTTCCTACTTTATTTTCTTACTTTATTTTCTTACTTTATTTTCCTACTTTATTTTCTTACTTTATTTTCCAACTTTATTTTCCCACTTTATTTTCCCACTTTATTTTCCTACTTTATTTTCCTACTTTATTGTCCTACTTTATTTTCCTACTTTATTTGTCTACTTTATTTTCCTACTTTATTTCCCTACTTTATTATCCTACTTTATTTGTCTACTTTATTTTCCTACTTTATTTTCCTACTTTATTTCCCTACTTTATTATCCTACTTTATTTGTCTACTTTATTTTCCTACTTTATTTTCCTACTTAATTTTCCTACTTTATGTTCCTACTAAATTTTCCTACTTTCTTTTCCTACTTTATTTTCTTACTTTATTTTCTTACTTTATTTTCCCACTTTATTTTCCTACTTTATTATCCTACTTTATTTTCCCACTTTATGTTTCTACTTTATTTTCCTACTTTATTTTCTTACTTTATTTTCTGACTTAATTTTTCTACTTTATTTTCCTACTTTATTTTTTTACTTTATTATCCTACTTTTTTTGTCTACTTTATTTTCCTACTTGATTTTCCTACTTTATTTTCCTACTTTATTTTCCTACTTTATTTGTCTACTTTTTTTTCCTACTTTATTTTCCTACTTTATTTTCTCTACTTTATTTTCCTACTTTATTTTCCTACTTTATTTTCCTACTTTATTTTCTCTACTTTATTTTCCTACTTGATTTTCCCACTTTATTTTCCTACTTTATTATCCTACTTTATTTGTCTACTTTATTTTCCTACTTTATTTACCCACTTTATTATCCTACTTTATTTTCCTACTTTATTATCCTACTTAATTTTCCCACTTCATTTTCCTACTTTATTTTCCTACTTTATTTTCCTACTTTATTTTCTAACTTTATTTTCCCCCTATATTTTCCCACTTTATTTTCCTACTATATTTTCCTACTTTATTTTCCTACTTTATTTTCCTACTTTATTATCCTACTTTATTTGTCTACTTTATTTTCCTACTTTATTTTCCTACTTTATTTTCCTACTTTATTTTCCTACTTTATTATCCTACTTTATTTGTCTACTTTATTTTCCTATTTTATTTTCCTATTTTATGTTCCTACTTTATTTTCCTACTTTATTTTCTTACTTTATTTTCTTACTTTATTTTCCTACTTTATTTTCTTACTTTATTATCCTACTTTATTTATTTACTTTATTATCCTACTTTATTTTCCCACTTTATTTTTCTACTTTATTTTCTTACTTTATTTTCTTACTTTATTTTCTTACTTTTTTTTCCTACTTTATTTTCCTACTTTATTTTCCTACTTTATTATCTTACTTTATTTTCCTACTTCATTTGTCTACTTTATTTTCCTACTTTATTTGTCTAGTTTATTATCCTACTTTATTTGTCTACTTTATTTTCCTACTTTATTTGTCTACTTTATTTTCCTACTTAATTTTCCTACTTTATTTTCCTACTTTATTATCCTACTTTGTTTTTTTACTTTATTTTCTTACTTTATTTTCCTACTTTATTTTCCTACTTTATTATCTTACTTTATTTTCCTACTTTATTTGTCTACTTTATTTTCCTACTTTATTTTCTTACTTTATTATCCTACTTTATTTGTCTACTTTATTTTCCTACTTTATTTTCCCACTTTATTATCCTACTTTATTTTCCTACTTTATTATCCTACTTTATTTTCCTACTTTATTTTCCTACTTTATTTTCCTACTATATTTTCCTACTTAATTTTCTTACTTTATTTTCCTACTTTATTATCCTACTTTATTTGTCAACTTTATTTTCCTACTTTATTTGTCTACTTTATTTTCCTACTTTATTTTCCTACTTTATTTTCCTACTTTATTTACCTACTTTATTTTCCTACTTTATTTTCCTACTTTATTTGTCTACTTTATTTTCCTACTTTATTCCCCTACTTTATTATCCTACTTTATTTGTCTACTTTATTTTCCTACTTTATTTTCCTACTTTATTTTCCTACTTTATTTTCCTACTTTATTTTCCTACTTTATGTTCCTACTTTATTTTCCTACTTTCTTTTCCTACTTTATTTTCTTACTTTATTTTCTTACTTTATTTTCTTACTTTATTTTTCTACTTTATTTTCCTACTTTATTTTCCTACTTTATTATCCTACTTTATTTGTCTACTTTATTTTCCTACTTGATTTTCCTACTTTATTTTCTTACTTTATTTTCCTACTTTATTTTCCCACTTTATTTTCCTACTTTATTTTCCTACTTTATTTTCTTACTTTATTTTCCTACTTTATTTACCTACTTTATTATCCTACTTCATTTTCCTACTTTATTTTCCTACTATATTACTCTACTTTATTTTCCTACTTTATTTTCCTACTTTATTTTCCTACTTTATTTTCCTACTTTATTTTCCTACTTTATTTGTCTACTTTATTTTCCTACTTTATTTTCCTACTTTATTATCCTACTTTATTTTCCTACTTTATTTGTCTACTTTATTATCGTACTTTATTTGTCTACTTTATTTTCCTACTTTATTGTCCTACTTTATTTTCCTACTTTATTATCCTTCTTTATTTTCTTACTTTATTATCCTACTTTATTTTCCCACTTTATTTTTCTACTTTATTTTCCTACTTTATTTTCTTACTTTATTTTCTTACTTTATTTTCCTACTTTATTTTCCTACTGTATTTTCCAACTTTATTTTCCCACTCTATTTTCCCACTTTATTTTCCTACTTTATTTTCCTACTTTATTGTCCTACTTTATTTTCCTACTTTATTTGTCTACTTTATTTTCCTACTTTATTTCCCTACTTTATTATCCTACTTTATTTGTCTACTTTATTTTCCTACTTTATTTTCCTACTTTATTATCCTACTTTATTTGTCTACTTTATTTTCCTATTTTATTTTCCTACTTTATCTTCCTACTTTATTTTCCTACTTTATTTTCTTACTTTATTTTCTTACTTTATTTTCCTACTTTATTTTCTTACTTTATTATCCTACTTTATTTATTTACTTTATTATCCTACTTTATTTTCCCACTTTATTTTTCTACTTTATTTTCTTACTTTATTTTCTTACTTTATTTTCTTACTTTTTTTTCCTACTTTATTTTCCTACTTTATTTTCCTACTTTATTATCTTACTTTATTTTCCTACTTTATTTGTCTACTTTATTTTCCTACTTTATTTGTCTAGTTTATTATCCTACTTTATTTGTCTACTTTATTTTCCTACTTTATTTGTCTACTTTATTTTCCTACTTAATTTTCCTACTTTATTTTCCTACTTTATTATCCTACTTTGTTTTTTTACTTTATTTTCTTACTTTATTTTCCTACTTTATTTTCCTACTTTATTATCTTACTTTATTTTCCTACTTTATTTGTCTACTTTATTTTCCTACTTTATTTTCTTACTTTATTATCCTACTTTATTTGTCTACTTTATTTTCCTACTTTATTTTCCCACTTTATTATCCTACTTTATTTTCCTACTTTATTATCCTACTTTATTTTCCTACTTTATTTTCCTACTTTATTTTCCTACTATATTTTCCTACTTAATTTTCTTACTTTATTTTCCTACTTTATTATCCTACTTTATTTGTCAACTTTATTTTCCTACTTTATTTGTCTACTTTATTTTCCTACTTTATTTTCCTACTTTATTTTCCTACTTTATTTACCTACTTTATTTTCCTACGTTATTTTCCTACTTTATTTGTCTACTTTATTTTCCTACTTTATTCCCCTACTTTATTATCCTACTTTATTTGTCTACTTTATTTTCCTACTTTATTTTCCTACTTTATTTTCCTACTTTATTTTCCTACTTTATTTTCCTACTTTATGTTCCTACTTTATTTTCCTACTTTCTTTTCCTACTTTATTTTCTTACTTTATTTTCTTACTTTATTTTCTTACTTTATTTTTCTACTTTATTTTCCTACTTTATTTTCCTACTTTATTATCCTACTTTATTTGTCTACTTTATTTTCCTACTTGATTTTCCTACTTTATTTTCTTACTTTATTTTCCTACTTTATTTTCCCACTTTATTTTCCTACTTTATTTTCCTACTTTATTTTCTTACTTTATTTTCCTACTTTATTTACCTACTTTATTATCCTACTTCATTTTCCTACTTTATTTTCCTAGTATATTACTCTACTTTATTTTCCTACTTTATTTTCCTACTTTATTTTCCTACTTTATTTTCCTACTTTATTTTCCTACTTTATTTGTCTACTTTATTTTCCTACTTTATTTTCCTACTTTATTATCCTACTTTATTTTCCTACTTTATTTGTCTACTTTATTATCGTACTTTATTTGTCTACTTTATTTTCCTACTTTATTGTCCTACTTTATTTTCCTACTTTATTATCCTTCTTTATTTTCTTACTTTATTATCCTACTTTATTTTCCCACTTTATTTTTCTACTTTATTTTCCTACTTTATTTTCTTACTTTATTTTCTTACTTTATTTTCCTACTTTATTTTCCTACTGTATTTTCCAACTTTATTTTCCCACTCTATTTTCCCACTTTATTTTCCTACTTTATTTTCCTACTTTATTGTCCTACTTTATTTTCCTACTTTATTTGTCTACTTTATTTTCCTACTTTATTTCCCTACTTTATTATCCTACTTTATTTGTCTACTTTATTTTCCTACTTTATTTTCCTACTTTATTATCCTACTTTATTTGTCTACTTTATTTTCCTACTTTATTTTCCTACTTTATGTTCCTACTTTATTTTATTTTCCTACTTTCTTTTCCTACTTTATTTTCTTACTTTATTTTCTTACTTTATTTTCCTACTTTATTTTCCTACTTTATTATCCTACTTTATTTTCCCACTTTATGTTTCTACTTTATTTTCCTACTTTATTTTCTTACTTTATTTTCTGACTTTATTTTTCTACTTTATTCCCCTACTTTATTATCCTACTTTATTTGTCTACTTTATTTTCCTACTTTATTTTCCTACTTTAATTTCCTACTTTATTTGTCTACTTTATTTTCCTACTTTATTTGTCTACTTTATTATCCTACTTTATTTTCCTACTTTATTTTCTCTACTTTATTTTCCTACTTTATTTTCCCACTTTATTTTCCTACTTTATTATCCTACTTTATTTGTCTACTTTATTTTCCTACTTTATTTTCCCACTTTATTATCCTACTTTATTTTCCTACTTTATTATCCTACTTTATTTTCCCACTTCATTTTCTTACTTTATTTTCCTACTTTATTTTCTCTACTGTATTTTCCAACTTTATTTTCCTACTATATTTGTCTACTTTATTTTCCTACTTTATTTTCCTACTTAATTTTCCTACTTTATTTGTCTACTTTATGTTCCTACTTTATTTGTCTACTTTATTTTCCTACTTTATTTTCCTACTTTATTTTCCTACTTTATTATCCTACTTTATTTGTCTACTTTATTTTTCTACTTTATTTTCCTACTTTATGTTCCTACTTTATTTTCCTACTTTCTTTTCCTACTTTATTTTCTTACTTTATTTTCTTACTTTATTTTCCTACTTTATTTTCCTACTTTATTATCCTACTTTATTTTCCCACTTTATGTTTCTACTTTATTTTCCTACTTTATTTTCTTACTTTATTTTCTGACTTTATTTTTCTACTTTATTTTCCTACTTTTTTTTTTTACTTTATTATCCTACTTTTTTGTCTACTTTATTTTCCTACTTGATTTTCCTACTTTATTTTCCTACTTTATTTTACCACTTTATTTTCCTACTTTATTTTCCTACTTTATTTTCCTACTTTATTTTCCCACAATATTTTCCTACTTAATCTACCTACTTTATTTTCTTACTTTATTTTCCTACTTTATTTTTCTTACTTTATTTTCTTACTTTATTTACCTACTTTATTTTTCTATTTTATTTTCCTACTTTATTTTCCTACTTTATTTTCTTACTTTATTTTCTTACTTTATGTTCCTTCTTTATTTTCCTACTTTATTTTCCTACTTTATTTTCTTACTTTATTTTCCTATTTTATGTTCCTATTTTATTTTCCTACTTTATTTTCCTACTTTATCTGTCTACTTTATTTTCCTACTTTATTTTCCTACTTAATTTTCCTACTTTATTTGTCTACTTTATGTTTCTACTTTATTTTCCTACTTTATCTTCATACTTTATTTTCCTACTTTATTTTCTCACTTTATTTTCCTACTTTATTATCCTACTTTATTTGTCTACTTTATTTTCCTACTTTATTTTCCTACTATATGTTCCTACTTTATTTTATTTTCCTACTTTCTTTTCCTACTTTATTTTCTTACTTTATTTTCTTACTTTATTTTCCTACTTTATTTTCCTACTTTATTATCCTACTTTATTTTCCCACTTTATGTTTCTACTTTATTTTCCTACTTTATTTTCTTACTTTATTTTCTGACTTTATTTTTCTACTTTATTCCCCTACTTTATTATCCTACTTTATTTGTCTACTTTATTTTCCTACTTTATTTTCCTACTTTAATTTCCTACTTTATTTGTCTACTTTATTTTCTTACTTTATTCCCCTACTTTATTATCCTACTTTATTTGTCTACTTTATTTTCCTACTTTATTTTCCTACTTTAATTTCCTACTTTATTTTCCTACTTTATTTTCCTACTTTATTTTCCTACTTTATGTTCCTACTTTATTTTCCTACTTTCTTTTCCTACTTTATTTTCTTACTTTATTTTCTTACTTTATTTTCCTACTTTATTTTTCTACTTTATTATCCTACTTTATTTTCCCACTTTATTTTTCTACTTTATTTTCCTACTTTATTTTTTAACTTTATTTTCTTACTTTATTTTTCTACTTTATTTTCCTACTTTATTTTCCATACTTTATTATCCTACTTTATTTGTCTACTTTATTTTCCTACTTGATTTTCCTACTTTATTTTCTTACTTTATTTTCCTACATTATTTTCCCACTTTATTTTCCTACTTTATTTTCCTACTTTATTTTCTTACTTTATTTTCCTACTTTATTTACCTACTTTATTATCCTACTTCATTTTCCTACTTTATTTTCCTACTATATTACTCTACTTTATTTTCCTACTTTATTTTCCTACTTTATTTTCCTACTTTATTTTCCTACTTTATTATCTTACTTTATTTTCCTACTTTATTTGTCTACTTTATATTCCTACTTTATTTTCTTACTTTATTATCCTACTTTATTTGTCTACTTTATTTTCCTACTTTTTTTTCCCACTTTATTATCCTACTTTATTTTCCTACTTTATTATCCTACTTTATTTTCCTACTTTATTTTCCTACTTTATTTTCCTACTATATTTTCCTACTTAATTTTCTTACTTTATTTTCCTACTTTATTATCCTACTTTATTTGTCAACTTTATTTTCCTACTTTATTTGTCTACTTTATTTTCCTACTTTATTTTCCTACTTTATTTTCCTACTTTATTTACCTACTTTATTTTCCTACTTTATTTTCCTACTTTATTTGTCTACTTTATTTTCCTACTTTATTCCCCTACTTTATTATCCTACTTTATTTGTCTACTTTATTTTCCTACTTTATTTTCCTACTTTATTTTCCTACTTTATTTTCCTACTTTATTTTCCTACTTTATGTTCCTACTTTATTTTCCTACTTTCTTTTCCTACTTTATTTTCTTACTTTATTTTCTTACTTTATTTTCTTACTTTATTTTTCTACTTTATTTTCCTACTTTATTTTCCTACTTTATTATCCTACTTTATTTGTCTACTTTATTTTCCTACTTGATTTTCCTACTTTATTTTCTTACTTTATTTTCCTACTTTATTTTCCCACTTTATTTTCCTACTTTATTTTCCTACTTTATTTTCTTACTTTATTTTCCTACTTTATTTACCTACTTTATTATCCTACTTCATTTTCCTACTTTATTTTCCTACTATATTACTCTACTTTATTTTCCTACTTTATTTTCCTACTTTATTTTCCTACTTTATTGTCTTACTTTATTTTCCTACTTTATTTGTCTACTTTATTTTCCTACTTTATTTCCTTACTTTATTATCCTACTTTATTTTCCTACTTTATTTGTCTACTTTATTATCGTACTTTATTTGTCTACTTTATTTTCCTACTTTATTGTCCTACTTTATTTTCCTACTTTATTATCCTTCTTTATTTTCTTACTTTATTATCCTACTTTATTTTCCCACTTTATTTTTCTACTTTATTTTCCTTCTTTATTTTCTTACTTTATTTTCTTACTTTATTTTCCTACTTTATTTTCCTACTGTATTTTCCAACTTTATTTTCCCACTCTATTTTCCCACTTTATTTTCCTACTTTATTTTCCTACTTTATTGTCCTACTTTATTTTCCTACTTTATTTGTCTACTTTATTTTCCTACTTTATTTCCCTACTTTATTATCCTACTTTATTTGTCTACTTTATTTTCCTACTTTATTTTCCTACTTTATGTTCCTACTTTATTTTATTTTCCTACTTTCTTTTCCTACTTTATTTTCTTACTTTATTTTCTTACTTTATTTTCCTACTTTATTTTCCTACTTTATTATCCTACTTTATTTTCCCACTTTATGTTTCTACTTTATTTTCCTACTTTATTTTCTTACTTTATTTTCTGACTTTATTTTTCTACTTTATTCCCCTACTTTATTATCCTACTTTATTTGTCTACTTTATTTTCCTACTTTAATTTCCTACTTTATTTGTCTACTTTATTTTCCTACTTTATTTGTCTACTTTATTTTCCTACTTTATTTTCCTACTTTATTTTCTCTACTTTATTTTCCTACTTTATTTTCCCACTTTATTTTCCTACTTTATTATCCTACTTTATTTGTCTACTTTATTTTCCTACTTTATTTTCCCACTTTATAATCCTACTTTATTTTCCTACTTTATTATCCTACTTTATTTTCCCACTTCATTTTCCTACTTTATTTTCCTACTTTATTTTCCTACTGTATTTTCCAACTTTATTTTCCTACTATATTTGTCTGCTTTATTTTCCTACTTTATTTTCCTACTTAATTTTCCTACTTTATTTGTCTACTTTATGTTCCTACTTTATTTGTCTACTTTATTTTCCTACTTTATTTTCCTACTTTATTTTCCTACTTTATTATCCTACTTTATTTGTCTACTTTATTTTTCTACTTTATTTTCCTACTTTATGTTCCTACTTTATTTTCCTACTTTCTTTTCCTACTTTATTTTCTTACTTTATTTTCTTACTTTATTTTCCTACTTTATTTTCCTACTTTATTATCCTACTTTATTTTCCCACTTTATGTTTCTACTTTATTTTCCTACTTTATTTTCTTACTTTATTTTCTGACTTTATTTTTCTACTTTATTTTCCTACTTTTTTTTTTACTTTATTATCCTACTTTTTTTGTCTACTTTATTTTCCTACTTGATTTTCCTACTTTATTTTCCTACTTTATTTTACCACTTTATTTTCCTACTTTATTTTCCTACTTTATTTTCCTACTTTATTTTCCCACAATATTTTCCTACTTAATCTACCTACTTTATTTTCTTACTTTATTTTCCTACTTTATTTTTCTTACTTTATTTTCTTACTTTATTTACCTACTTTATTTTTCTATTTTATTTTCCTACTTTATTTTCCTACTTTATTTTCTTACTTTATTTTCTTACTTTATGTTCCTTCTTTATTTTCCTACTTTATTTTCCTACTTTATTTTCTTACTTTATTTTCCTATTTTATGTTCCTATTTTATTTTCCTACTTTATTTGTCTAGTTTATTATCCTACTTTATTTGTCTACTTTATTTTCCTACTTAATTTTCCTACTTTATTTTTCTACTTTATTATCCTACTTTGTTTTTTTACTTTATTTTCTTACTTTATTTTCCTACTTTATTTTCCTACTTTATTATCTTACTTTATTTTCCTACTTTATTTGTCTACTTTATTTTCCTACTTTATTTTCTTACTTTATTATCCTACTTTATTTGTCTACTTTATTTTCCTACTTTATTTTCCCACTTTATTATCCTACTTTATTTTCCTACTTTATTATCCTACTTTATTTTCCTACTTTATTTTCCTACTTTATTTTCCTACTATATTTTCCTACTTAATTTTCTTACTTTATTTTCCTACTTTATTATCCTACTTTATTTGTCAACTTTATTTTCCTACTTTATTTGTCTACTTTATTTTCCTACTTTATTTTCCTACTTTATTTTCCTACTTTATTTACCTACTTTATTTTCCTACTTTATTTTCCTACTTTATTTGTCTACTTTATTTTCCTACTTTATTCCCCTACTTTATTATCCTACTTTATTTGTCTACTTTATTTTCCTACTTTATTTTCCTACTTTATTTTCCTACTTTATTTTCCTACTTTATGTTCCTACTTTATTTTCCTACTTTCTTTTCCTACTTTATTTTCTTACTTTATTTTCTTACTTTATTTTCTTACTTTATTTTTCTACTTTATTTTCCTACTTTATTTTCCTACTTTATTACCATACTTTATTTGTCTACTTTATTTTCGTACTTGATTTTCCTACTTTATTTTCTTACTTTATTTTCCTACTTTATTTTCCCACTTTATTTTCCTACTTTATTTTCCTACTTTATTTTCTTACTTTATTTTCCTACTTTATTTACCTGCTTTATTATCCTACTTCATTTTCCTACTTTATTTTCCTACTATATTACTCTACTTTATTTTCCTACTTTATTTTCCTACTTTATTTTCCTACTTTATTTTCCTACTTTATTTTCCTACTTTATTTGTCTACTTTATTTTCCTACTTTATTTCCCTACTTTATTATCCTACTTTATTTTCCTACTTTATTTGTCTACTTTATTATCGTACTTTATTTGTCTACTTTATTTTCCTACTTTATTGTCCTACTTTATTTTCCTACTTTATTATACTTCTTTATTTTCTTACTTTATTATCCTACTTTATTTTCCCACTTTATTTTTCTACTTTATTTTCCTACTTTATTTTCTTACTTTATTTTCTTACTTTATTTTCCTACTTTATTTTCCTACTGTATTTTCCAACTTTATTTTCCCACTCTATTTTCCCACTTTATTTTCCTACTTTATTTTCCTACTTTATTGTCCTACTTTATTTTCCTACTTTATTTGTCTACTTTATTTTCCTACTTTATTTCCCTACTTTATTATCCTACTTTATTTGTCTACTTTATTTTCCTACTTTATTTTCCTACTTTATTATCCTACTTTATTTGTCTACTTTATTTTCCTACTTTATTTTCCTACTTTATGTTCCTACTTTATTTTATTTTCCTACTTTCTTTTCCTACTTTATTTTCTTACTTTATTTTCTTACTTTATTTTCCTACTTTATTTTCCTACTTTATTATCCTACTTTATTTTCCCACTTTATGTTTCTACTTTATTTTCCTACTTTATTTTCTTACTTTATTTTCTGACTTTATTTTTCTACTTTATTCCCCTACTTTATTATCCTACTTTATTTGTCTACTTTATTTTCCTACTTTATTTTCCTACTTTAATTTCCTACTTTATTTGTCTACTTTATTTTCCTACTTTATTTGTCTACTTTATTTTCCTACTTTATTTTCCTACTTTATTTTCTCTACTTTATTTTCCTACTTTATTTTCCCGCTTTATTTTCCTATTTTATTATCCTACTTTATTTGTCTACTTTATTTTCCTACTTTATTTTCCCACTTTATTATCCTACTTTATTTTCCTACTTTATTATCCTACTTTATTTTCCCACTTCATTTTCCTACTTTATTTTCCTACTTTATTTTCCTACTGTATTTTCCAACTTTATTTTCCTACTATATTTGTCTACTTTATTTTCCTACTTTATTTTCCTACTTAATTTTCCTACTTTATTTGTCTACTTTATGTTCCTACTTTATTTGTCTACTTTATTTTCCTACTTTATTTTCCTACTTTATTTTCCTACTTTATTATCCTACTTTATTTGTCTACTTTATTTTCCTACTTTATGTTCCTACTTTATTTTCCTACTTTCTTTTCCTACTTTATTTTCTTACTTTATTTTCTTACTTTATTTTCCTACTTTATTTTCCTACTTTATTATCCTACTTTATTTTCCCACTTTATGTTTCTACTTTATTTTCCTACTTTATTTTCTTACTTTATTTTCTGACTTTATTTTTCTACTTTATTTTCCTACTTTTTTTTTTTACTTTATTATCCTACTTTTTTTGTCTACTTTATTTTCCTACTTGATTTTCCTACTTTATTTTCCTACTTTATTTTACCACTTTATTTTCCTACTTTATTTTCTCTACTTTATTTTCCTACTTTATTTTCCCACAATATTTTCCTACTTAATCTACCTACTTTATTTTCTTACTTTATTTTCCTACTTTATTTTTCTTACTTTATTTTCTTACTTTATTTACCTACTTTATATTTCTATTTTATTTTCCTACTTTATTTTCCTACTTTATTTTCTTACTTAATTTTCTTACTTTATGTTCCTTCTTTATTTTCCTACTTTATTTTCCTACTTTATTTTCTTACTTTATTTTCCTATTTTATGTTCCTATTTTATTTTCCTACTTTATTTTCCTACTTTATCTGTCTACTTTATTTTCCTACTTTATTTTCCTACTTAATTTTCCTACTTTATTTGTCTACTTTATGTTTCTACTTTATTTTCCTACTTTATCTTCATACTTTATTTTCCTACTTTATTTTCTCACTTTATTTTCCTACTTTATTTCCCTACTTTATTTTCCATCTTTATTTTCCTACTTTATTTTCCCACTTTATTTTCCTACTCTATTTTCCTACTTTATTTTTTTTACTTTATTTTCTTACTTTATTTCGTTACTTTATTTACCTACTTTATTATCCTACTTTATTTTCCTACTTTATTTTCTTACTTTATTTTCCTACTTTATTTTCCTGCTTTATTTGTCTACTTTATTTTCCTACTTTATTTCCCTACTTTATTATCCTACTTTATTTGTCTACTTTATTTTCCTACTTTATTTTCCTACTTTATTTTCCTACTTTATTTACTTACTTTATTTTCCTACTTTATTTTCCTACTTTATTTGTCTACTTTATTTTCTTACTTTATTCCCCTACTTTATTATCCTACTTTATTTGTCTACTTTATTTTCCTACTTTATTTTCCTACTTTAATTTCCTACTTTATTTTCCTACTTTATTTTCCTACTTTATTTTCCTACTTTATGTTCCTACTTTATTTTCCTACTTTCTTTTCCTACTTTATTTTCTTACTTTATTTTCTTACTTTATTTTCCTACTTTATTTTTCTACTTTATTATCCTACTTTATTTTCCCACTTTATTTTTCTACTTTATTTTCCTACTTTATTTTCTTACTTTATTTTCTTACTTTATTTTTCTACTTTATTTTCCTACTTTATTTTCCATACTTTATTATCCTACTTTATTTGTCTACTTTATTTTCCTACTTGATTTTCTTACTTTATTTTCTTACTTTATTTTCCTACTTTATTTTCCCACTTTATTTTCCTACTTTATTTTCCTACTTTATTTTCTTACTTTATTTTCCTACTTTATTTACCTACTTTATTATCCTACTTCATTTTCCTACTTTATTTTCCTACTATATTACTCTACTTTATTTTCCTACTTTATTTTCCTACTTTATTTTCCTACTTTATTTTCCTACTTTATTATCTTACTTTATTTTCCTACTTTATTTGTCTACTTTATTTTCCTACTTTATTTTCTTACTTTATTATCCTACTTTATTTGTCTACTTTATTTTCCTACTTTATTTTCCCACTTTATTATCCTACTTTATTTTCCTACTTTATTATCCTACTTTATTTTCCTACTTTATTTTCCTACTTTATTTTCCTACTATATTTTCCTACTTAATTTTCTTACTTTATTTTCCTACTTTATTATCCTACTTTATTTGTCAACTTTATTTTCCTACTTTATTTGTCTACTTTATTTTCCTACTTTATTTTCCTACTTTATTTTCCTACTTTATTTACCTACTTTATTTTCCTACTTTATTTTCCTACTTTATTTGTCTACTTTATTTTCCTACTTTATTCCCCTACTTTATTATCCTACTTTATTTGTCTACTTTATTTTCCTACTTTATTTTCCTACTTTATTTTCCTACTTTATTTTCCTACTTTATTTTCCTACTTTATGTTCCTACTTTATTTTCCTACTTTCTTTTCCTACTTTATTTTCTTACTTTATTTTCTTACTTTATTTTCTTACTTTATTTTTCTACTTTATTTTCCTACTTTATTTTCCTACTTTATTATCCTACTTTATTTGTCCACTTTATTTTCCTACTTGATTTTCCTACTTTATTTTCTTACTTTATTTTCCTACTTTATTTTCCCACTTTATTTTCCTACTTTATTTTCCTACTTTATTTTCTTACTTTATTTTCCTACTTTATTTACCTACTTTATTATCCTACTTCATTTTCCTACTTTATTTTCCTACTATATTACTCTACTTTATTTTCCTACTTTATTTTCCTACTTTATTTTCCTACTTTATTGTCTTACTTTATTTTCCTACTTTATTTGTCTACTTTATTTTCCTACTTTATTTCCCTACTTTATTATCCTACTTTATTTTCCTACTTTATTTGTCTACTTTATTATCGTACTTTATTTGTCTACTTTATTTTCCTACTTTATTGTCCTACTTTATTTTCCTACTTTATTATCCTTCTTTATTTTCTTACTTTATTATCCTACTTTATTTTCCCACTTTATTTTTCTACTTTATTTTCCTACTTTATTTTCTTACTTTATTTTCTTACTTTATTTTCCTACTTTATTTACCTACTGTATTTTCCAACTTTATTTTCCCACTCTATTTTCCCACTTTATTTTCCTACTTTATTTTCCTACTTTATTGTCCTACTTTATTTTCCTACTTTATTTGTCTACTTTATTTTCCTACTTTATTTCCCTACTTTATTATCCTACTTTATTTGTCTACTTTATTTTCCTACTTTATTTTCCTACTTTATTATCCTACTTTATTTGTCTACTTTATTTTCCTACTTTATTTTCCTACTTTATGTTCCTACTTTATTTTATTTTCCTACTTTCTTTTCCTACTTTATTTTCTTACTTTATTTTCTTACTTTATTTTCCTACTTTATTTTCCTACTTTATTATCCTACTTTATTTTCCCACTTTATGTTTCTACTTTATTTTCCTACTTTATTTTCTTACTTTATTTTCTGACTTTATTTTTCTACTTTATTCCCCTACTTTATTATCCTACTTTATTCGTCTACTTTATTTTCCTACTTTATTTTCCTACTTTAATTTCCTACTTTATTTGTCTACTTTATTTTCCTACTTTATTTGTCTACTTTATTTTCCTACTTTATTTTCCTACTTTATTTTCTCTACTTTATTTTCCTACTTTATTTTCCCACTTTATTTTCCTACTTTATTATCCTACTTTATTTGTCTACTTTATTTTCCTACTTTATTTTCCCACTTTATTATCCTACTTTATTTTCCTACTTTATTATCCTACTTTATTTTCCCACTTCATTTTCCTACTTTATTTTCCTACTTTATTTTCCTACTGTATTTTCCAACTTTATTTTCCTACTATATTTGTCTGCTTTATTTTCCTACTTTATTTTCCTACTTAATTTTCCTACTTTATTTGTCTACTTTATGTTCCTACTTTATTTGTCTACTTTATTTTCCTACTTTATTTTCCTACTTTATTTTCCTACTTTATTATCCTACTTTATTTGTCTACTTTATTTTTCTACTTTATTTTCCTACTTTATGTTCCTACTTTATTTTCCTACTTTCTTTTCCATACTTTATTTTCTTACTTTATTTTCTTACTTTATTTTCCTACTTTATTTTCCTACTTTATTATCCTACTTTATTTTCCCACTTTATGTTTCTACTTTATTTTCCTACTTTATTTTCTTACTTTATTTTCTGACTTTATTTTTCTACTTTATTTTCCTACTTTTTTTTTTACTTTATTATCCTACTTTTTTTGTCTACTTTATTTTCCTACTTGATTTTCCTACTTTATTTTCCTACTTTATTTTACTACTTTATTTTCCTACTTTTTTTCCTACTTTATTTTCCTACTTTATTTTCCTACTTTATTTTCTTACTTTATTTTCCTATTTTATGTTCCTATTTTATTTTCCTACTTTATTTTCCTACTTTATCTGTCTACTTTATTTTCCTACTTTATTTTCCTACTTAATTTTCCTACTTTATTTGTCTACTTTATGTTTCTACTTTATTTTCCTACTTTATCTTCATACTTTATTTTCCTACTTTATTTTCTCACTTTATTTTCCTACTTTATTTCCCTACTTTATTTTCCATCTTTATTTTCCTACTTTATTTTCCCACTTTATTTTCCTACTCTATTTTCCTACTTTATTTTTTTTACTTTATTTTCTTACTTTATTTCGTTACTTTATTTACCTACTTTATTATCCTACTTTATTTTCCTACTTTATTTTCTTACTTTATTTTCCTACTTTATTTTCCTGCTTTATTTTTCTACTTTATTTTCCTACTTTATTTCCCTACTTTATTATCCTACTTTATTTACCTACTTTATTTTCCTACTTTATTTTCCTATATTATTTGTCTACTTTATTTTCTTACTTTATTCCCCTACTTTATTATCCTACTTTATTTGTCTACTTTATTTTCCTACTTTATTTTCCTACTTTAATTTCCTACTTTATTTTCCTACTTTATTTTCCTACTTTATTTTCCTACTTTATGTTCCTACTTTATTTTCCTACTTTCTTTTCCTACTTTATTTTCTTACTTTATTTTCTTACTTTATTTTCCTACTTTATTTTTCTACTTTATTATCCTACTTTATTTTCCCACTTTATTTTTCTACTTTATTTTCCTACTTTATTTTCTTACTTTATTTTCTTACTTTATTTTTCTACTTTATTTTCCTACTTTATTTTCCATACTTTATTATCCTACTTTATTTGTCTACTTTATTTTCCTACTTGATTTTCTTATTTTATTTTCTTACTTTATTTTCCTACTTTATTTTCCCACTTTATTTTCCTACTTTATTTTCCTACTTTATTTTCTTACTTTATTTTCCTACTTTATTTACCTACTTTATTATCCTACTTCATTTTCCTACTTTATTTTCCTACTATATTACTCTACTTTATTTTCCTACTTTATTTTCCTACTTTATTTTCCTACTTTATTTTCCTACTTTATTTTCCTACTTTATTGTCTAACTTTATTTTCCTACTTTATTTGTCTACTTTATTTTCCTACTTTATTTCCCTACTTTATTATCCTACTTTATTTTCCGACTTTATTTTCCTACTTTATTTACCTACTTTATTTTCCTATTTTATTTTCCTACTTTATTTTCCTACTTTATTTTCTTACTTTATTTTCCTACTTAATGTTCCTTCTTTATGTTCCTACTTTATTTTCCTACTTTATTTTCTTACTTTATTTTCCTACTTTATTTTCCTACTTTATTTTCCTACTTTATTTTCCCACAATATTTTTCTACTTAATCTACCTACTTTATTTTCTTACTTTATTTTCCTACTTTATTTTTCTTACTTTATTTTCTTACTTTATTTACCTACTTTATTTTTCTATTTTATTTTCCTACTTTATTTTCCTACTTTATTTTCTTACTTTATTTTCTTACTTTATGTTCCTTCTTTATTTTCCTACTTTATTTTCCTACTTTATTTTCTTACTTTATTTTCCTATTTTATGTTCCTATTTTATTTTCCTACTTTATTTTCCTACTTTATCTGTCTACTTTATTTTCCTACTTTATTTTCCTACTTAATTTTCCTACTTTATTTGTCTACTTTATGTTTCTACTTTATTTTCCTACTTTATCTTCATACTTTATTTTCCTACTTTATTTTCTCACTTTATTTTCCTACTTTATTTCCCTACTTTATTTTCCATCTTTATTTTCCTACTTTATTTTCCCACTTTATTTTCCTACTCTATTTTCCTACTTTATTTTTTTTACTTTATTTTCTTACTTTATTTCGTTACTTTATTTACCTACTTTATTATCCTACTTGATTTTCCTACTTTATTTTCTTACTTTATTTTCCTACTTTATTTTCCTGCTTTATTTTTCTACTTTATTTTCCTACTTTATTTCCCTACTTTATTATCCTACTTTATTTGTCTACTTTATTTTCCTACTTTATTTTCCTACTTTATTTTCCTACTTTATTTACCTACTTTATTTTCCTACTTTATTTTCCTATATTATTTGTCTACTTTATTTTCTTACTTTATTCCCCTACTTTATTATCCTACTTTATTTGTCTACTTTATTTTCCTACTTTATTTTCCTACTTTAATTTCCTACTTTATTTTTCTACTTTATTTTCCTACTTTATTTTCCTACTTTATGTTCCTACTTTATTTTCCTACTTTCTTTTCCTACTTTATTTTCTTACTTTATTTTCTTACTTTATTTTCCTACTTTATTTTTCTACTTTATTATCCTACTTTATTTTCCCACTTTATTTTTCTACTTTATTTTCCTACTTTATTTTCTTACTTTATTTTCTTACTTTATTTTTCTACTTTATTTTCCTACTTTATTTTCCATACTTTATTATCCATCTTTATTTGTCTACTTTATTTTCCTACTTGATTTTCTTATTTTATTTTCTTACTTTATTTTCCTACTTTATTTTCCCACTTTATTTTCCTACTTTATTTTCTTACTTTATTTTCTTACTTTATTTTCCTACTTTATTTACCTACTTTATTATCCTACTTCATTTTCCTACTTTATTTTCCTACTATATTACTCTACTTTATTTTCCTACTTTATTTTCCTACTTTATTTTCCTACTTTATTTTCCTACTTTATTTTCCTACTTTATTGTCTAACTTTATTTTCCTACTTTATTTGTCTACTTTATTTTCCTACTTTATTTCCCTACTTTATTATCCTACTTTATTTTCCGACTTTATTTTCCTACTTTATTTACCTACTTTATTTTCCTATTTTATTTTCCTACTTTATTTTCCTACTTTATTTTCTTACTTTATTTTCCTACTTAATGTTCCTTCTTTATGTTCCTACTTTATTTTCCTACTTTATTTTCTTACTTTATTTTCCTACTTTATTTTCCTACTTTATTTTCCTACATTATTTTCCTACTTTATTTGTCTACTTTATTTTCCTACTTTATTTTCCTACTTAATTTTCCTACTTTATTTGTCTACTTTATTTTTCTTACTTTATTTTCCTACTTTATTTTCCTAATTTATTTTCCTACTTTATTTGTCTACTTTATTTTCCTACTTTATTTTCCTACTTTATCTTCATACTTTATTTTCCTACTTTATTTTCTCACTTTATTTTCCTACTTTATTTTCCTACTTTATTTTCCTACTTTATTTTCCTACTTTATTTTCTTACTTTATTTTCCTACTTTATTTTCTTACTTTATTTTCCTACTTTATTTTCCTACTTTATTTTCCTACATTATTTTCCTACTTTATTTGTCTACTTTATTTTCCTACTTTATTTTCCTACTTAATTTTCCTACTTTATTTGTCTACTTTATTTTTCTTACTTTATTTTCCTACTTTATTTTCCTAATTTATTTTCCTACTTTATTTGTCTACTTTATTTTCCTACTTTATTTTCCTACTTTATCTTCATACTTTATTTTCCTACTTTATTTTCTCACTTTATTTTCCTACTTTATTTTCCTACTTTATTTTCCTACTTTATTTTCTTACTTTATTTTCCTACTTTATTTTCTTACTTTATTTTCCTCCTTTATTTACTTACTTTATTATCCTACTTTATTTTCCTACTTTATTTTCTTACTTTATTTTCCTACTTTATTTTCCTACTTTATTACTCTACTTTATTTTCCTACTTTATTTTCCTACTTTATTTTTTTACTTTATGTTCCTACTTTATTTTCCTACATTATTTTCCTACTTTATTTTCCCACTTTATTTCCTACTTTATTTTCTTACTTTATTCTCTTACTTTATTTTCTTACTTTATTTTCTTACTTTGTTTTCCTACTTTATTTTCCTACTTTATTTTCCCACTTTATTTTCCTACTTTATTTACCTACTTTATTTTCTTACTTTATTTTCCTACTTTATTTTCCTACTTTATTTTCCTACTTTATTTTCCTACTTTATTTGTATACTTTATTTTCCTACTTTATTTTCCTACTTTATTTTCCTACTTTATTTGTCTACTTTATTTTCTTACTTTATTTTCCTACTTTATTTTCCTACTTTATTTTCCCACTTTATTTTCTTACTTAATTTTCCTACTTTATTTTCCTACTTTATTTTCCCACTTTATTTTCCTATTTTATTTTCCTACTTTATTTTCCTACTTTATTTTCCTACTTTATTTTCCTATTTTATTTTCCTACTTTATTTTACTACTTTATTTTCCTACTTTATTTTCCTACTTTATTTGTCTACTTTATTTTCCTACTTTATTTTCCTACTTTATTTTCCTACTTTATCTTCCCACTTTATTTTCTTACTTAATTTTCCGACTTTATTTTCCTATTTTATTTTCCTACTTTATTTTCCTATTTTATTTTCCTACTTTATTTTACTACTTTATTTTCCTACTTTATTTTCCTACTTTATTTTCTTACTTTATTTTACTACTTTATTTTCCTACTTTATTTTCCTACTTTATTTTCTTACTTTATTTACTTACTTTATTTACTTACTTTATTTTCTTACTTTTTCACCGTAGTTTGCTTGTCTAAGTCTGTGTTTCACTTCTATATTATATATAACATGATAAATGATCACATAAATGCTACAACTTTGTTTCAAATATTAAATGTTGTGTAAAGTTGTTAAATATTCACGTGGGTAGGTTTTATAGTAGTTATATGCTAGTACATATTAATTGATATATATAACCTTTATGTTTGAAAGGAGTCGTTCTAGACAGAGGTCACACAGTGGTCACTAGAATTATTATACACCAAAATCGTGGGAAGAGGAAAGTAATGATATTTAGGCAATATGAGGGTTAGGGTTAGGGTTAGCGGTAGGCATACATGGACGACAGATATATATATATATATATATATATATAGAGAGAGAGAGAGAGAGAGAGAGAGAGAGTGTATTAGTCGAAGCTTTCTTTTGTATTGGTTGAAGCAACGCAGTAAAACCTGTCTAGAAACGAAAATATACAAAAATAATTTAGTAAACATGTAATCGACTACTTCTAATTATCTCCCCTTGAGTTCAGTTATGACACGCCAGCGATGGAAATTCTTTGTCACTTAATCGTCTACGGGTGGCTTTATCCTCTTTATCTAAAAATAAGGTTTGTAATCAATTGTTTACTTATTGCAAGAATTTTCTCATTGTGAACTTTTGTATCTAGTCCGAAATAAGCAACGAATGAAGAGACGAACGTTACAAAATTGACCTCAGCCAAGGAGATAATAACACAGTGATTATGTAATGAATGGTATAGTTTTACATTTATTCAAAGGAATAAGTTGATATGTTACACATTATCGAGACATGAACACTCCTTTAGGCATGAGAAGTATAAAATTTTTAAAAGATTTTTAAAAGTGAGTGTAAGATAGTCTCTGTTGATGCGAGAACATGCTCGCCATTGGAACTTCTATACCTGGTATACTTTTCCCAGGTGAAACTGTATTTTTTGCAGCAAAGTGTTTGCTGCTAGATCTTTATCACATAGACCTTTTTTCTAACGACACTCTCTTCAAATCTGAACTCAGAAAAATTTGCTCGCCATCGGAACTTCGTTGGGTAGTATACTTCTCTTCAACAACACCGTTTTCAATACTGATCTCTATCGCTCAATGACCAATGCATTTTACTTCTGTTAAGCTCCTCGTTTATATACAGTAAGTGTGAATTAGTCGCCAATTGAGTTATCTCCCCTTTGCAGATTGGCGGTTTGAAGAGGAACAATAACTGATGTACTATCTCAAAACAACGTGTCAGTTAACGGAGTGCCTCGTCACGTATTAGATATACGAAGAGTTCAGTTACCATCAGATGAAGAGGTTATTGAAGTCTCCCAAGAAGAACCCGTACGAATAGAGTAACGTGAACGAAGACGGCCAGCGTGGATGACGGATTATCAAACCAATTATTGATCTTGAAGATCAAAGTGACGTGTGGTTTAGTCGTCACTTGAGTTATCCCCCTTTTGCAGATTGACTGTTTGAAGTTTATAAACATAGATGGTTCTGACTGGTAGTCAATCTGCATAGGTGGTGGAGTTTGGTTGTCAACTGAGTTATTTCCCCTTTGCAGATTGGCGGTTGTGAGACTCTAAACATAGATGGCTCTGATTGGTAGGCAATTTGCATAGGTAATGAGTTGATTAGTATAAGAACTGTACTCTTTAGGTTGAAGAGCTGAGTTCACCAGACAGCAGAAGAAAAAAAGTGCATAGAGAAAGAGTGGAGTTTGAAGTCGGTTGAACATTTGATTTCCAGTAAAACCTTTACTTTTTCAAGAAGTTTTATCTTATAGATAGACCACATAAAGTGCAAGGGGTCGAACGTAGGCGATTCGCATGAATCACTCGTAGCTCGAAACGTCCTTTGACTGTTCTTTTTATTTTTGAAATAAAAAAGAAATGGCTTCTCGTTTTGTCCTACGCTATGTCAAGAACTGTCACTGGGTGATCAATAAGGATTTTTGGTCATGAAACGGGTGATCACTTTACGTTATATTAATAATCCACGTATTTTCTGAGTGGTAATGTGTAACTGCAGGAAAAATTTGCATTTTTATTTTTTCTATTGACAGCATGGGGGCGAAAGGTAACACTTTTACTGAAAGAAAGAAAAGATACAGACTGTCTACTATTACAACGTTTCGAGAACAAGGGTATTTTCTTCAAATTCGAGAGCTTTCTTGGTGCTGCTGTGAAACATTAATTAAAGGTGTCCCAGTCACGGAAGGATTAGTCGACATGAGGTGGGATTGGACCATGCTGCTATGCTTGCGATTTGCATTTGACCAAGGTCTGTTTATGATCTTCTAGGAATGTTCATTTATTGTGAACTACGGGGCAGTATACCCCCACCCTAAAAAGGAAGGTATGCATAACATATTGAAGTACATCATTTTATTGTAAATAACACGATACTACAATGACAGATGAAAATTTGCTAGTCAGAAACAAAGTTTAATTCCATGATAAATGTCAGTATACTTAAATCATATGCTCTTAAAAGGGTTAAGATGAAAATTCATATACACTAAATGTACAAAAGCAAGGAAATTCCCAAATTTTTACACTTTTATTGTCATTAAGGGTATGACTACATATCAACCAAACCATTTCATTATCACATCACTACAGTATAAATCTCTATGCATGAGTGGATTAAGTGTGTGAGGTGCGCTGAAGAAAAATTCCTACCAGTAAAATACATAGCCTTGTTGTGCTGGCATACCCTTAATGACAATAAAAGTGTAAAAATTTGGGACTTTCCTTGCTTTTGTACATTTAGTGTATATGAATTTTCATCTTAACCCTATTAAGGGCATATGATTTCAGTATACTGTCATTTTTAATGGAATACTTCATGGAAACTTAGATTTGGAGTATTGAAATAACTATTTTAAAAATTCCGCAAAGCTCGGAGGTATCTAAATTTTCACGAAAAGCTTCTACCCTTTTTTACCACCTTTGTCTGAAACTAATTTAAACTAAATATAGCTGTGTTTCAAACTTTGATAACGCTCGCGTCATTATTTTAAGAGTGACCCCTGTACATACACCATACACATGTACAAACATACACACATACCTTATTTATATTGATATGTTGTGGGTTACCGTTGTAAATACATGAATCAAAATAAATAACTTTTCAAATAAGTTATAGTCTCCATGAAGACTTGACATGTTTCGTTACTATCTTAGAATCCATATTCCTTTCTTTCTGAGTTGTTTTGATGCCGTTCGTCTTTGTGCTGGTCGCTCGTGCTGTTTTTTATCAGTACCTCACCCACATGAAAACAAAATATGCACACGCCATCATTCTATCACTTGCAGAATATCTCTCAGTACAATCTGTTCTCTTCAAAGAACGCATAAATCTCGTATATACAATAAGCGCCAATAGTTGACGACTCTTTCGTCGTATACAACCTTAAACTAAGACCCTACCCTAACCCTAACACACCTATTTTCTAATAAAATCTTTCACCGTTTAACTTTCCGAAATTATCATCAGGTTTTAACATGGGATAGATATATGAGACCTAATAGTTTAATTCAGCTGATTATCGCAAAGAGAGGGGATGCCCACCTGCCTTATTCTTGAAAGGGCTAAGGCTATAGGTAGGAGGAAAACAGTCAGCAAGAGTCAGAGAGTTCCACAAGCTTGCGGTTCTTGGAAAGAACTTACTGGAATAGGAAGCTGTATTAGAATGAGGTATCAAAACAGCGAATTGATGGAGACCAATTCACCAAACGAGTCAAACCAGCTGGAACAAAGGAAGCAGGGAATAGATCACATAATTCTGAAGAACACATGCCATAATAGTATTTATAAGAAAGGACTGAGAATAGCTACATCGTGTTTGTGAGAGAGAGGGGGTGCAAAAAAAGAAGAAAGGGTGCGGCCAATCAAATTACATATACGTTTCTGCACCTTATCAAGAACCCTCAAATAGGACAGAGATTGCAACAAGTTGCCCAGTGCGTCATAAGTGTGTAACATACTACTACTCTTACTACTACTACTACTACTACTAGTACTACTACTACTACTCTTACTACTACTACTACTACTACTACTACTCTTACTACTACTACTACTACTACTCTTACTACTACTACTACTACTACTACTCTTACTACTACTACTACTCTTACTACTACTACTGCTACTACTACTACTACTACTCTTACTACTGCTACTACTACTCTTACTACTACTACTACTACTCTTACTACTCTTACTACTACTACTGCTACTACTTATACTACTACTACTACTACTCTTACTACTCTTATTACTACTACTACTCTTACTACTCTTACTACTACTACTCTTACTACTCTTACTACTACTACTACTCTTACTACTACTACTACTACTACTACTACTACTACTATTACTACTACAACTACTACTCCTACTACTCTTACTACTCCTACTACTTCTACTACTACTACTCTTACTACTCTTACTACTACTACTCTTACTACTCTTACTACTACTACTACTACTCTTACTACTACTACTACTACTCTTACTACTACTACTACTACTGTTACTACTCTTACTACTACTACTACTACTCTTACTACTACTACTACTAATGTCCTACTACTACTACTACTACTACTCATATATGATGTTCTTTTCATGTATATCGTACGTACATTCCATTTCGAATATTTTTCTTCGGAATAACTCATAGATTCCACAATTTATCAAATGTCTTCTTATGGTTTCTAAATAAACTACTTGCATATTCTTCTATTTTTGCTCAAAACAAGTATTATATTTTGTTTTTTGTTGAATCTTAGATTTAATTTCGTACATTCACAGTTCGTTCGCAAAAGAATCGTAATAATTTTACATTTCTATTATTTCATAGAGGCGAAATTCGATTAGGCCGAAAGGAAATTCACGTTTTTTGTAAACATTTTTTTACCGTCGTATTTTTACAAAAAGGGGAAATTATATTATTCTAAAAATATTTTTTTCGTGAAGTCCATAATTTAAAAAGTTCCAGGCAATCTTTATCCAATATATTAACTTCATAAGGCCTTAGTATTAAATGATTATTACAGTGTTTCTTTGTTTTAACAGCGCAATGTATTGCTTACAAGTTAGTTAGAAAATCGAATGTTTTTAATATCACCACAAGCAAAATTTCTACGAACATCACCTAAAACATAATCTTGAAGAATTCCATGGACATCCGGAACTTGTGCTTACATTAACTCCCTCCTTACTCTTTGTTTCCGCGACTGTACTGACATACAGAAATTTAAAACTAATGTGAACAAGCATCTCGCTGCACAGCTCCCAATTTAGGATGACCCCCTAAATGTTCACCTTAATTCTCAGTAGCCCCTAACGTATACAGTGGCAACTTGCCTTAATTGGGGTCAACTAGGTTAAAAAAAAAATGCTAACCACAATTTTACCCCCCACACTCCAATTTTTTTTACTCTCCCCCTACCCTAAGAAATATTTTAAGTTAAAATAAACATTTTTGCCCCCCCCCCCCCAATTTTTTTACCCTCCACCCCCATCCCCAAATTTTTTTACTCTCCCCTTACCCTTACACTTGCCTTGTTTGAGGTTAACGAAGTTTAATAAATAAATAAATACATTAATAAAAGGGTCCATTGCTATAGACAGACATTAGTAAAATATTAATAATCTCCGAAGCAAGATAGCAGTGAATGCAGTGTTCACCATATATAGTTCTCTATATTAGTACGACCACATATAAAAGAGCAGATGTAAGATATTCTATATTTACTCACTTCCGCTGGCTTTTAGAACTCCCTTCTTGCTCCCTGTTTCCGCGATTGTACCGAATGCAGAAATGTAAAACTAATGTGAACACGCATCTCGCTGCACAGCTCCCAATTTAGGATGACCCCCTAAATGTTAACCTTAATTCTGAGTAACCCCTTACGTCTACACTGACAACTTGCCTCGTTTGGAGTGAACTAGGTTAAATAAACATAAAGGACGTTTTTATATATGGTAAGTCCATCTCCATGAAAAACTATATTCTAAATGATATCCTAAAATTCTAATATTCTACAATTCTATTCTATTCTAAATATTCTAAATTTTCTAAATATTCAAAATATTTCTAAATTTTCTAAATATTCTAAATATTCTAAATTCTATTCTAAATATTCTAAATTCTATTCTAAAATTCTAATATTCTAAAATTCTAATATTCTAAAATTCTATTCTATTCTAAATATTGTAAATTTTCTAAATATTCTAAATATTTCTAAATTTTCTAAATATTCTAAATATTTTAAATTCTATTCTAAATGTTCTAAATTTTCTAAATTTTCTAAATTTTCTAAATATTCTAAATATTCTAAATTTTCTAAATATTCTAAATTTTCTAAATATCCTAACTATTCTAAATTCTATTCTAAAATTCTAATATCCTAACATTCTCCATGAAAGACCCCGAGTTGCGCTTCATGCGTTTCCGTGTTGATTTTAACGGAAAATGCGTGAGCAGGGTTTCTTTCCAGAAACTGTTCACATTGTAAAGTAAGGACTCGGGAGTAATTAACTTCTTTTTTTAAATACAGGTTTATAATTTATGTCTTAAATATAGCAGTGCCACCGTATGTGTCTAACTTTTATTTATTTATTTGTGCTTGTTCAAATTACCTGCTACTCTTTGACATTTTCATCATTCCGATACGAAACAAAGTTTTGGTGTGTTTATCCCACTCCCGCTGTTAATCACTCTCCGCTGTTAATCCCTCTCCTGTGTTGATCACTCTCCCGTGTCAATCCCTCTTTTGTATCAATCCCTCTCCTGTGTCAATCTCTCTCCTGTATAAATCCTTCTCCTGACTTCAATCCTTCTTATGTATCAATCCCTTTCCTGTTGCAATCCCTCTCCTGTTGCAATCCCTCTCATGTCTCAATCCCTCTCATGTGTCAATCCCTCTCCTGTGCCAATCCCTAACCTGTGTCAATCCCTCTCTTGTGCCAATCTCTCTCTTGTGTCAATCCCTCTCTTGTGTCAATCCCTCTCTTGTGCCAATCCTTCTCATGTGTCAATCCCTCTCCTGTGTCAATCCATCTCTTGTGCCAATCGCTCTCCTGCGTCAATCCCTCTCCTGTGTCAATCACTCTCTTGTGCCAATCCCTCTCTTGTGTCAATCCCTCTCTTGCGCCAATCCCTCTCCTGTGTCACTCCCTCTTGTGTCAATCCCTCTCTTGCGCGAATCCCTCTCCTGTGTCAATCCCTCTCTTGTGCCAATCTCTCTCTTGTGTCAATCCCTCTCTTGTGTCAATCCCTCTCTTGTGCCAATCCTTCTCATGTGTCAATCCCTCTCCTGTGTCAATCCATCTCTTGTGCCAATCGCTCTCCTGCGTCAATCCCTCTCCTGTGTCAATCACTCTCTTGTGCCAATCCCTCTCTTGTGTCAATCCCTCTCTTGCGCCAATCCCTCTCCTGTGTCACTCCCTCTTGTGTCAATCCCTCTCTTGCGCGAATCCCTCTCCTGTGTCAATCCCTCTCTTGTGCCAATCTCTCTCTTGTGTCAATCCCTCTCTTGTGTCAATCCCTCTCTTGTGCCAATCCTTCTCATGTGTCAATCCCTCTCCTGTGTCAATCCATCTCTTGTGCCAATCGCTCTCCTGCGTCAATCCCTCTCCTGTGTCAATCACTCTCTTGTGCCAATCCCTCTCTTGTGTCAATCCCCTTCTTGCGCCAATCCCTCTCCTGTGTCACTCCCTCTTGTGTCAATCCCTCTCTTGCGCGAATCCCTCTCCTGTGTCAATCCCTCTCTTGTGCCAATCTCTCTCTTGTGTCAATCCCTCTCTTGTGTCAATCCCTCTCCTGTGTCAATCCCTCTCCTGTGTTAATCCCTCTCTTGTGTCAATCCCTCTCTTGTGCCAATCCTTCTCATATGTCAATCCCTCTCCTGTGTCAATCCATCTCTTGTGCCAATCCCTCTCCTGCGTCAATCCATCTCTTGTGCCAATCCCTCTCCTGCGTCAATCCCTCTCCTGTGTCAATCCCTCTCTTGTGCCAATACCTCTCTTGTGTCAATCCCTCTCTTGCGCCAATCCCTCTCCTGTGTCAATCCCTCTCCTGTGTCAATCCCTCTCCTGTGTCAATCCCTCTCTTGTGCCAATCCATCTCCTGTGTCAATCCCTCTCTTGTGCCAATCCCTCTCCTGTGTCAATCCCTCTCTTGCGCCAATCCCTCTCCTGTGTCAATCCCTCTCCTGTGTCAATCCCTCTCCTGTGTCAATCCCTCTCTTGCGCCAATCCCTCTCCTGTGTCAATCCCTCTCTTGTGCCAATACCTCTCTTGTGTCAATCCCTCTCTTGCGCCAATCCCTCTCCTGTGTCACTCCCTCTTGTGTCAATCCCTCTCTTGCGCGAATCCCTCTCCTGTGTCAATCCCTCTCCTGCGCCAATCCCTCTCCTGTGTCAATCCCTCTCTTGCGCCAATCCCTCTCCTGTGTCAATCCCTCTCTTGTGCCAATCTCTCTCTTGTGTCAATCCCTCTCTTGTGTCAATCCCTCTCTTGTGCCAATCCTTCTCATGTGTCAATCCCTCTCCTGTGTCAATCCATCTCTTGTGCCAATCGCTCTCCTGCGTCAATCCCTCTCCTGTGTCAATCACTCTCTTGTGCCAATCCCTCTCTTGTGTCAATCCCTCTCTTGCGCCAATCCCTCTCCTGTGTCACTCCCTCTTGTGTCAATCCCTCTCTTGCGCGAATCCCTCTCCTGTGTCAATCCCTCTCTTGTGCCAATCTCTCTCTTGTGTCAATCCCTCTCTTGTGTCAATCCCTCTCTTGTGCCAATCCTTCTCATGTGTCAATCCCTCTCCTGTGTCAATCCATCTCTTGTGCCAATCGCTCTCCTGCGTCAATCCCTCTCCTGTGTCAATCACTCTCTTGTGCCAATCCCTCTCTTGTGTCAATCCCTCTCTTGCGCCAATCCCTCTCCTGTGTCAATCAATCTCTTGTGCCAATCGCTCTCCTGCGTCAATCCCTCTCCTGTGCCAATCCCTCTCTTGTGCCAATCTCTCTCTTGTGTCAATCCCTCTCTTGTGTCAATTCCTCTCTTGTGCCAATCCTTCTCATGTGTCAATCCCTCTCCTGTGTCAATCACTCTCTTGTGCCAATCCCTCTCCTGTGTCAATCCATCTCTTGTGCCAATCGCTCTCCTGCGTCAATCCCTCTCCTGTGTCAATCCCTCTCTTGCGCCAATCCCTCTCCTGTGTCAATCCCTCTCTTGCGCCAATCCCTCTCCTGTGTCAATCCCTCTCTTGTGCCAATCCCTTACCTGTGTCAATCACTCTCTTGTGCCAATCCCTCTCTTGTGTCAATCCCTCTCTTGCGCCAATCCCTCTCCTGTGTCACTCCCTCTTGTGTCAATCCCTCTCTTGCGCGAATCCCTCTCCTGTGTCAATCCCTCTCTTGTGCCAATCCCTCTCCTGTGTCAATCCATCTCTTGTGCCAATCCCTCTCCTGTGTCAATCCCTCTCTTGTGCCAATCCCTCTCTTGTGTCAATCCCTCTCTTGTGCCAATCCTTCTCATATGTCAATCCCTCTCCTGTGTCAATCCCTCTCTTGTGCCAATCCCTCTCTTGTGTCAATCCCTCTCTTGTGCCAATCCTTCTCATATGTCAATCCCTCTCCTGTGTCAATCCATCTCTTGTGCCAATCCCTCTCCTGCGTCAATCCCTCTCCTGTGTCAATCCCTCTCTTGTGCCAATACCTCTCTTGTGTCAATCCCTCTCTTGCGCCAATCCCTCTCCTGTGTCAATCCCTCTCTTGTGCCAATACCTCTCTTGTGTCAATCCCTCTCCTGCGTCAATCCCTCTCCTGTGTCAATCCCTCTCTTGTGCCAATACCTCTCTTGTGTCAATCCCTCTCTTGTGTCAATCCCTCTCTTGTGCCAATCCTTCTCATATGTCAATCCCTCTCCTGTGTCAATCCATCTCTTGTGCCAATCCTTCTCCTGCGTCAATCCCTCTCCTGTGTCAATCCCTCTCTTGTGCCAATACCTCTCTTGTGTCAATGCCTCTCTTGCGCCAATCCCTCTCCTGTGTCAATCCCTCTCTTGCGCCAATCCCTCTCTTGTGTCAATCCCTCTCTTGTGTCAATCCCTCTATTGTGCCAATCCCTCTCCTGTGTCAATCCCTCTCTTGCGCCAATCCCTCTCCTGTGTCAATCCCTCTCTTGTGTCAATCCCTCTCTTGTGTCAATCCCTCTCTTGTGCCAATCCCTCTCCTGTGTCAATCCCTCTCTTGCGCCAATCCCTCTCCTGTGTCAATCCCTCTCTTGTGTCAATCCCTCTCTTGTGCCAATCCCTCTCCTGTGTCAATCCCTCTCCTGCGTCAATCCCTCTCTTGTGTCAATCCCTCTCTTGTGCCAATACCTCTCTTGTGTCAATCCCTCTCTTGTGTCAATCCCTCTCTTGTGCCAATCCTTCTCATATGTCAATCCCTCTCCTGTGTCAATCCATCTCTTGTGCCAATCCCTCTCCTGCGTCAATCCCTCTCCTGTGTCAATCCCTCTCCTGTGTCAATCCCTCTCTTGTGTCAATCCCTCTCTTGTGCCAATCCCTCTCCTGTGTCAATCCCTCTCTTGTGCCAATCCCTCTCCTGCGTCAATCCCTCTCCTGTGTCAATCCCTCTCTTGTGTCAATCCCTCTCTTGTGCCAATCCCTCTCTTGTGCCAATCCCTCTCCTGTGTCTATCCCTCTCCTGTGTCAATCCCTCTCTTGTGCCAATCCCTCTCCTGCGTCAATCCCTCTCCTGTGTCAATCCCTCTCTTGTGTCAATCCCTCTCTTGTGTCAATCCCTCTCTTGTGCCAATCCCTCTCCTGCGTCAATCCCTCTCCTGTGTCAATCCCTCTCCTGTGTCAATCCCTCTCTTGTGCCAATCCCTCTCCTGCGTCAATCCCTCTCCTGTGTCAATCCCTCTCTTGTGTCAATCCCTCTCCTGTGTCAATCCCTCTCTTGTGTCAATCCCTCTCTTGTGCCAATCCCTCTCCTGTGTCAATCCCTCTCCTGCGTCAATCCCTCTCCTGTGTCAATCCCTCTCTTGTGCCAATACCTCTCTTGTGTCAATCCCTCTCTTGTGTCAATCCCTCTCTTGTGCCAATCCTTCTCATATGTCAATCCCTCTCCTGTGTCAATCCATCTCTTGTGCCAATCCCTCTCCTGCGTCAATCCCTCTCCTGTGCCAATCCCTCTCTTGTGTCAATCCCTCTCTTGTGCCAATCCCTCTCCTGTGTCAATCCCTCTCTTGTGCCAATCCCTCTCCTGTGTCAATCCCTCTCCTGCGTCAATCCCTCTCCTGTGTCAATCCATCTCTTGTGTCAATCCCTCTCCTGCGTCAATCCCTCTCCTGTGTCAATCCCTCTCCTGCGTCAATCCCTCTCCTGTGTCAATCCCTCTCTTGTGTCAATCCCTCTCTTGTGCCAATCCCTCTCCTGTGTCAATCCCTCTCTTGTGCCAATCCCTCTCCTGCGTCAATCCCTCTCCTGTGTCAATCCCTCTCTTGTGCCAATCCCTCTCCTGTGTCAATCCCTCTCTTGCGCCAATCCCTCTCCTGTGTCAATCTCTCTTTTGTGTCAATCCCTCTCCTGCGTCAATCCCTCTCCTGTGTCAATCCCTCTCTTATGTCAATCCCTCTCCTGTGTCAATCTCTCTTTTGTGTCAATCCCTCTCTTGTGCCAATCACTCTCTTGTGTCAGTCCTTCTCCGGTGTCAATGCCGCTCCTTTCTGAATCCGTCTCACGTGTTTATCCCACGCCTGTGTTAATCCCTCTCTTGTCTTAATCCGTCTTCTATTTCTTTCTTGTTTGGAATTGATATATTTTATTTAGGTTTTTGTCCACCACAACTGATACATTGTTTTATTCGTGTCTTTCCCCGACACTCCATCTTCTCTCCCTTTCTTCCCTTTCTTTCCCTTTTAGTCGCAAACGTTGTCTCTTACAATACCTTGATTATAAATTGTCGCCTCGTCGCGTGTTCGGTTTCTAAACCTTTGACCTTCTGAAACTTCCCGCGGAATTAATGTCGCATCTTACCCAGGAAAGAAAGGAGGAAATTAAGTAAATGGAGAAGCATGTAAAAAGACACAGCCGTAAGACGGAAATGGTACAAGTAATCAAGATAAGGGAAGATAATGTTAAGTGTGATATAAAACATATATTGATTAAACACGTTGGCGTGTATGGTGGATTGCCTGTCTATTGCAAAGGTGTAGGTTCGAAACTGGCGCGAAAGAATTTTATATGGAAATCGCTCCACTTGATGTAAAAAGCTAACAAGAATAAAAGATGATTATCGCAAAGAGAGAAGATGCCTACTTGCCTTATTCTTGAAAGGGCAAAGGCTATAGGTAGGAGGAAAACAGTCAGCAAGAAGAGAGTTCCACAAGCCATAGTTCTTGGAAAGAGCTTACTGGAATAAGAAGCTGTATTACAATGAGGTATCAAAACAGCGAATTGATGGAGACCACTGGAACAAAGGAAGCAGGGAATAGACCACATAATTCTGAAAAACACATGCCATAATAGTATTTACAGAAAAGACTGAGACTAGCTACATAAGGTCTGTGAGAGAGAGGGTGCAAAGAAGAAGTAAGAAGAAGAAACATATACGTTTCTGCACCTTATCAAGAACCCTCAAATAGGACAGAGATTGCAAAAGGTTTGGCCTGGATCATGCTTGAGATGCCCAGTGCGCCATAAGTGTGTAACATACTACTACTACTACTACTACTACTACTACTACTACTACTTCTACTATTAATACTACGTTTTCTATTTCTACTATTGCTTCTAAACTAATTTAAAATATATCTACTATTCTTACTACTGTACACCCTCATAATATTCGTCATAATTTAACAGATAAATCATCGATCTATTTAACCGTCATCCTCAAGTGTTTTTGTCCTTGATAAGTGGTGACACATTAGAAAAAGAACACTTGGTAGCTGCCTGAAAAACAGCGGGCTTACCCGATCAATAATTGTATTTCTTGTGTGGATAGTTCAAACCCCAGAAACGATTAAAGCAACCAATAAAAACCAATCGATAAAAATGTATTCAAATGTTTATTTTGTCTACGTATAAAATAAACGGACACCATTATTTGTGTGAGAGGATGTCGCAATGTTTTAATTCGACGTTAGTTATAGATGTAAATTCAACCAACATGTCGCAATGTTTTAATTCGACGTTAGTTATAGATGTAAATTCAACCAACATGTCGCAATGTTTTAATTCGACGTTAGTTATAGATGTAAATTCAACCAACATGTCGCAATGTTTTAATTCGACGTTAGTTATAGATGTAAATTCAACCAACATGTCGCAATGTTTTAATTCGACGTTAGTTATAGATGTAAATTCAACCAACATGTCGCAATGTTTTAATTCGACGTTAGTTATAGATGTAAATTCAACCAACATGTCGCAATGTTTTAATTCGACGTTAGTTATAGATGTAAATTCAACCAACATGTCGCAATGTTTTAATTCGACGTTAGTTATAGATGTAAATTCAACCAACATGTCGCAATGTTTTAATTCGACGTTAGTTATAGATGTAAATTCAACCAACATGTCGCAATGTTTTAATTCGACGTTAGTTATAGATGTAAATTCAACCAACACGTACATGCAACATCTTGATTTAAAAAAAAAACGCATGTTGTTTTAAAATGACAATAGATATGAAGAGAAAATAAAACTATCATCACAATTCTTAATTTTTTTGAAGAAGAAGAGATATATCTCGAAATATTGTTCATTAAAAAGATGGAAGAGAAAATAAATCACTGAACACCATTTACATCAAATTCCAAATGAACGTATTTTACCGAATTTCATTCTATGTAATGAGAAGATGAAAGCAAAGTACAACATCCCCAAAGTAACCCATTTAGTACACATCGGTTCCACTTCAATCTCTGAAGTTAAGAAACCTTAAGCCTGGTCAGTACTAATTGGGTGACTATTTAGGGATACCATATGTTGTATCTGCTTATCCCGGTATTTTTCTAGTCGTCATGGACTTCTTTTTGCCACTGGACTCTAACAGTGTTGATTCAGGGGAATTGCGTTTATCACTTTTTAAAACTTAGTTCACCCAAAACAAGGCGATTTGCCACTGTAGATGTAAGGGGTCACTAAAAATTAGGGTGAAAGTTTTGGGGGTCATCCTATATTTGGAGCTGTGCAGCGAGATGCTTGTTTACATTAGTTTTAAATTTCTGCATGCCGGTACAGTCGGGGAAACCGGGAATAGGGAGGGAGTTCTAAAAGGCCGGCAGCACGAGAAAAAAGCTATTGGAGTAGAAGTCTCTCCTGCATCTGGGGACCTCCACAGTGAATTAATGGGATTTGGCCGATTGTCGGGTCGGTTGAGGGTATTTACGTCGAGAGGGCACCAGAGCAGCAAGTTCATCGGAGCACATTCCATTGAAGTACTTGTAAAACAAGCGCAAACATGCAACATTGCGGCGATGAGACAGGGGCTATAGCTTGGTGGATAGTGAGGGACCTATTAGATTAGCGACTTTTTGGGGGGACCTTGTCTAAGAGGGAGAGACTAGTTGATGCTGCACCAGCCCAGATATGACAGTGCGCGACATTTTTTTCCACAATAGAATCTTTGCGCAGGCACTCTAACAGGGGGTATCCATTGTCTTTATACTGAACGATGGTCTCCAAAAGCAAATATGTAAACGCCCTTAAAAACACAATTCGTATGTCGGAGGAAAGGGAAACAAAATCAACCAACAAAAATTTTCCTATGTGAATTTGTTTTCAGAATGATATACTCGAAAAGTCTCGATGTTTGGTTTACTAAGTAACCAAATAAAAGTCAGACTCTAAGACTAATTATAGCATTTAGCGGAGGTCTGTACTCTCTGTGTGGTTTCTTCGTTCAAAAATGTTTAATCCTACAGATTGTCCGTCCAGACAAGGTTAAGCATTTCTTCAGGATTCGAATAATGGCAATTCATTAGCAAAAGGAGATTCCAACCAACTGGATTGAACTCCGAAGATAACAATGATAAATGTATTGCACTGTAATAAATCGGAAAAGCGAGTAAATCTTGGAAAAACGGATTAGATCTTTTAGTGGATGAAGAATCATTGCATTTACTTATTGAATTTGCATTTGGTTCAAAGCCAGACGAACTAGAAACGCTTCCGTACATTTCCAAGTTGAGAAATAAAATGCAGCTTTAAATGTGGTTGCATTATACTGTATTCAGAAAGTTGTTCAAAAACAATGAGACAGAATACACACACACACACATATAAATATATAAATATATATATATATATATATGTTTATGTATGTATATATGGATATATATACATATGTATATGTATGGATATATGTATATATGTATATATATATATATATATATATATATATATATATGTGTGTGTGTGTATGGATATATGTATATATATATGTATATGTATGGATATATATATATACATTTATATATATATGTACATGTATGGATATAAGTATATATATATATGTATATGTATATGTATGGATATATATATATACATATATATAAATATGTATATGTATGGATATAAGTATCTATATATGTGTATGTATGGATATAAGTACATATATATATATATGTATATGTATGGATATATGTATATATATACATATATATATATATATATATTTATGGATATCTGTATATATGTATATATATATATATTTATATGTATGAATCTATGTATATATGTATATATATGTATATCTATATGTATGTATCTATGTATATATGAATATATGTATGTATATGTATGTATATATATATATGTGTATATGTATGGATATATATGTATATGTATGGATATATATGTATATATGCATGTATATATCTATATATGTATATATATATATATGTATGGATATATGTATATATGTATATATATATGTATATGTATGCATGTATATATATGTATATATATATGTATGGATATATGTATATATGTATATATATATATGTATGTATATGGATATGCATGGATATATCTATATGTGTATATATATGTATGTATATATAGATGCATGTATATGTATATGTATATGTATATGTATGTATATATATATGTATATATATAAATATGTATATGTATATATATATATATATGTATATATATATATATATATGTGTGTCAGATATGTAAATCCAAATAGATTTACATATCTGACGAGAGCGCACCACGCTTGAAACGCGTTATATAAAACTATAAAATGATAAAATAACAAAATAATAAATACATGTTGAAAAAAAACCTTTTACAAATGTTAGTAGCCTTACTCCTTGAAAATCGTTTAAAAGAAACTGTTTTAGGATAGATTTTAAACTCCTCCCACTTAAGCTTACCAATACTACAATCTAAAAGTTTATAGAAACCAAAAGCTACAAGTATAGTATCTGTTCCGATTGATACGGCACCGCATAAACTGGTATTGTCTTGGCCTTCGGGGCTTGATTTACGCCGGTCAATGGGTCTGTCCTGTGCAGTTCTAGGAGGTCTACCCTCCCAGGCTTGAGCCTCCCCTCTTTGGGGAGGAGTAAGTTTATTGCTTACCGCATGAGGCGCCCCTACCGGGGAATACCGACGGGGCTGCCCGGGCAATTTTTAAACCCCACTTTCCCGACCCGACAATGGGTCACATCTTACTTGTGGGAGTAAGATTAAAACTGACCTTGTGCCTAACTCCTGGAGAGGAGTAAATCAATACTCTTTGATCTTGGCCTTATGGTCAAGATCAAAGTGTAGTATTTGTTCAGATGGATACTACACCCTATAGACCAGTATCATCTTGTCCTTCGGGTCTTGATTTACGCCGGTCTAATGGCTGTCTGACCTGTGCAGTTCTAGGAGGTCAACCCTCCCAGGCTCTGCCTCCCCTCTTTGGGGAGGAGTAAGTTTATCGCTTACTGCCTGGGGCGCTACTACCGGAGAATGCCGACGGGGCTGCCCAGGCATTTTTTGTAGGCCAGAGTGCTCACCTTCTTGGGCGCTGGCTTTTCAAATCCCACTTTCCAGACCTTGTGTCACATCTTACCGTGTGGGAGGGAGATAAATAAAAACGATGATCATGGCTCTCCATTCTTATTTGAATATTTTGTTTCAACATGATGTTCTCTCACTCCATGCCTCTTCATTGTGAAAGGAATTGTCAGCTTACTATTCATTTAAATTAATATAAATAAATATCCGGCGATCGGGCGATCTTATCTCCTTCAAAAGGGGAGTCAGAGCCTGACACAAATAGGTAGGTCTACTTCTTTTTTTGTGTAGATCAGATGATTCTGGTGTTGGCATTAGTTTCCCCGATGTTTTTCTAGTTAGAAATCTTTCTGGAAAAACCATCCGGTACTTACGGGAAGGACCACGAGAAGTTAGCCAACACTCCCAAGTGAAAGTGATACTGTGGAACCGACTGGATTCGAACTTCGATCCGTGTCGTTATCCACTTAACCACCGTCACCTCCTAAGTAGGTAGGTAGACGCTCGCTTATTAATATATAGAGTCTGAGCGAATGAAAAATAGATATTTGAAAAGAATAATTACTATTTCAGTTTTGTTTTTTTTGTTAGTGGAGGGGTATACTTTTGTTTTCTTGTTAATTTATTGTTCCAGGCATTACCTCCTCCTATTTTGCACCGTTCGTGTAGTGTACGTATTTGTGTTGAAAGCCCTTTTTGATATGTTTCTGTATTTTCTAAAGGAAATATTTAAATTTTCGAGTAAAACTTTGCTCATATTGGTTGCAAGCGTTTCAATTATGCTGGACATAATCTTATTCGATAGCGCTGTGCTGTCAATTTGATTTACTTCGACCGAAACGTTCCATCTGTAATTGAACGTACAGAACTGTATCCCGATACACGCACATGTCGTCTCCTATTAGCCTTGCGAAAGTGATAGCTACATGGATGTGAGAACCGGAGTTAAAGAATATGAGCCCACACGATGAGTTTGTAAACGTTTCCTTTGACAATGTTAAATATTGTAGCGAGTAAACCCACTAGTATATAAATTGGTTAGTTGAAAATGACAGGAAATGAAAGTTCATTCAGGTTACTTCGAGGGCAACTTTTTTTAACTCGAATTTAGTCTATACCCGGCTGCGGGATTTGATAAAGATTCATTGAAAAACACGTGACGTTACATGGCTCAAAGAGAGAGTGAGTGAGATAAGTCATCAGTTCCTTGGAAGCACTAGAAGTTTTGAACGTGTGATTTAAAAAATGTGCTTGAAACATAATAAAAAAGTGAGTATAGATCTCTCTCTCTCTCTCTCTCTCTCTCTCTGCTCACCTTACTCAACTGATCATTTATTTTGAACGAAGATCAAGGTGAATAAACCTCTTACTGTCTTCAACAGTTTTGTCTTGACTTAGTCCTATTTCGAGATATGAAATAACTCCAAGGAAAACATGCAGCGACTAAGATAAAAAAAAAAACCTCATGTGGTCCTGTAATGATGATGATTACTTTATTTCATGCATGTATGGTACAAGGATTAAACGTAACACTTGAATATTCGGGAATTATTCATTGAAATCAACAAAACTAAAAAGGGTAAAAAAACAACTATACCACAAAAAATGTTACCAAAGGCAAGATAAGTTACTCTTTTACTTACCTGGATATGCTTTTGGTGTTTTAACTTAAAGCGTGTTCTACTTCCAGAATAAAAAGTAAGTTTGAAAACTTTACGTAGGAATGATAAAAAAAAATGGCGCGGTGGATAACGTGATGGCTAGAGAATCGCCCAAAAATAACAGCTAATAACATATACAGTTCGGTTGAACATAAGCTGTCCGTCCGATTTGTGACATTTATTAGCTGTATTTTTGTTTAATTTCCGATTTTCGGGCGATTATCAACGCATCACGTGGTCCCTTATATTTTATTAGATTTATTTTTGTTTAATTTCCAGTTTTGGGGCGATTCTCGAAGACTGACGTAGTCCCTTGCGCCATATTTATTTTTTTACATTCTAACAAAAATACAGCAATAATCAACAATCGATCGGAAAGCTTCAGTTTAACCAAACTGGATATTTTTTAGCTTTAAATTTTGTTTAATTAAAAGTTTTTAGACGATTATCGAGGCATCACTATGTCCCTTACGCAATATTTATTTTTCTTACATTCTAACATAAATTCTTCGGCCTCCTTTTTATTCTTAAAGTAAAAATTCTAAAAAATATGTTTAAACACTTAAAAAAAACTTATCCAGGCAGTTAGAAGAGTAACTTATCTTGCCTTTGGTAACATTTATTTATTAGATAATTGTTTTTGCACCCTGTTGTCCAGAAAGATAGACTCCCTCCAGTCGGATATTTTTCCTAGCCTGGGCAAATGATATCATGACCACATTCATCCAAAGGAGGAGGTAATGCCTGGAAAGATAGTGTAATGAAAACGAACAATTACTACACTAGACCCAAAGGAGAAGACAATGCCTGGGATCATGGTCTGATGACAAGAGAACAGATGCAACACTCTACGCTAAAATAACGGAGGAGATCATGCCCCGGAGGATTGTATTATGACAACGGAGCATATAATACACAATCTTCCTTATTGACATATAGTAAAATTACAATCTTCCTTATTGACATATAGTAAAATTACAATCTTCCTTATTGACATATAGTAAAATTACAATCTTCCTTATTGACATATAGTAAAATTACAATCTTCCTTATTGACATATAGTAAAATTACAATCTTCCTTATTGACATATAGTAAAATTACAATCTTCCTTATTGACATATAGTAAAATTACAATCTTCCTTATTGACATATAGTAAAATTACAATCTTCCTTATTGACATATAGTAAAATTACAATCTTCCTTATTGACATATAGTAAAATTACAATCTTCCTTATTGACATATAGTAAAATTACAATCTTCCTTATTGATATATAGTAAAATTACAATCTTCCTATTGACATATAGTAAAATTACAATCTTCCTTATTGACATATAGTAAAATTACAATCTTCCTTATTGACATATAGTAAAATTACAATATTCCTTATTGACATATAGTAAAATTACAATCTTCCTTATTGACATATAGTAAAATGACTAGAATTAATAGTATAGTTTCTGATTCAGACAGATAACAAGTCTTTATTAGAAATCGATTTAACATTGTAAATTATTTCTTAAAGTTATGTATTTCACTGATTTTTATGGCGAACATTTAAATAAGCGATTAATGTGATCCACGGGGCTGGTAATAAACAAAGAAAACTATAAAATCTCAATGATTAATTCTTTTTTTTAAATAGGATTTCGCAACTTTAATATATTAATTGTAATTTTCTTTTAAATAAACTATTTAAAATAATTTATTATTCAATTTTCATTTTTAAATGTTTACAAATCCTTATTCGTACGCGCACGCACACACATGATTTTTATCTGGTTTGATACCATAATCCCATGTCAAATTAAAAAGAAGGAAAACATCTCAATGTAATAGAATATACAGATGAAATCTTCCTAAATATTTCATCAGATGGACCTTAAAAATGTCCCTGTAAATTCACATTTTACTATTGGTTCTGAATTCATCCAGTTTATTCGAATGATTTACATTATTTTAAACTTGATTAGGAGAAAAGAAAATTTATTTTTGTGCTAGCTTTAGTTTTTGCTATCTTTTTGCTAATTGTTTTATATTAAGAAACCCCATTAATTATGTTGAAATCCCATTAACTATGTAGAAATCCCATTAATTATGTAGAAATCTCATTAATTATGTAGAAATCCCATTAATTATGTTGAAATCCCATTAATTATGTAGAAATCCCATTAATTATGTAGACATCCCATTAATTATGTTGAAATCCCATTAATTATGTAGAAATCCCATTTATTATGTAGAAATCCCGTTAATTATGTGGAAATCTCATTAATTATGTTGAAATCCTATTAATTATGTAAAAATCCCATTAATTATGTTTAAATCCATTAATTATGTTGAAATCCATTAATTATGTAGAAATCCCATTAATTATGTAGAACTTCCATTAATTATGTAAAAATCCCATTAATTATGTTGAAATCCCCTTAATTATGTTGAAATCCCATTAATTATGTTGAAATCCCATTAATTATGTAGAACTCCTATTAATTATGTTAGAAATCCCATTAATTATGTAGAAATCCCATTAATTATGTAGAAATTCCATTAATTATGTAGAAATTCCATTTATTATGTTGAAATCATGTTGATGTTTCGATTAAGTCACCCTTATTTTTCTTTTCTTATAAAGTATTGCAATAATGATTAAATTTATTAAAAAATTTCATGAAAATAATAAAGAATGTATTAAAAAAATGTTTAAACATTTAAATATCGTTTATTTAATGCTCAGAGATACTACGAGTTCTCAGCTTTTTATTTATCTTTTTTAGATTCCGTCTTCATGTGTTCTTTCATAAATTTGTATGCGTAGTATGGGTGTGTGTGTGTGTGTTTATTAGTCTGTCTGGCAATATAGTTTAGTAACAACAAGTGTGTGAAGCTATCAGTTAACACTTTCCCCAATTTTGGCACATTCCTGTGAAGTATTGACCACTAAAAATTTAGTGTGAAAATGCGCCATTAAAAAAAAAGGGGAAATGAAAAGTTACAGAAAATATACGAACAGTTACGAAAATATATCGTTATGGGAGATGAAATTGAAGTATTTATCTTCCTCCAACAGCGGTAAGATGTGACACAAGGTCGGCCTACAAAAAAAATGCCTGGGCAGCCCCGTCGGCATTCTCTAGTAGGGGCGCCTCAGGCGATTAGCAATAAACTAACTCCTTCTCAAAGGGTGAGAAGGCAAAGCCTGGGTGGGTGGACCTCCTAAAACTGCACAGGACAATCCCTCAGACCGGCGGAATCAAGACCCGAAGGCTAAGACGGTACCGGTTTTTAAGGGTGTAGTATTCATCGGAACAGATACTACACTTTGATGCCAGCCCCAAAAAACAGAGAGATTAAATTGAATATCGGTATAAAAATTGACCAAATTAAAAGAACCACCCATTCCTGGTTCCAAAATCCGGATTATTTTCATCATTTTACAGGAAGTTGAAAATTTAGTTTTGGTCTGAAGAATGGTCTTAATGAAGTATTACCTACCAACGTCGTACTAACCTAAGCCTGTCAACAGAGTCGAGTTTATCTGATGACGTCATTGATAGTGGAAGTAAGAACCACTATCAACGAAGACCGGAAGTGTTCGAAACGCTTAACGCGCATGCGTCCATCTGTAATCAGAGCACCTATTTATCTACGTCCCACACAGTAGAATGTGACACAAGGTCGGAAAGTGGGAATGCACTCCAGAGGAGGAGTGCTAGGGGCTTTTAAAAAATTGCCTGGGCAGAGTGCCTCAGACATTAAGCACTAAACTCAATCCTCCCCAAAGAGGGGAGGCAAAGCCTGGGAGCGCCACTTCCCAGAACTGCACAGGACAGACCCATTGACCGGCGTAAATCCAGACCCGAAGATCCAGACAATACCAGTATGGGGTGCAGTATCCATCGGAACAGATACTACACTTTGATCTTAGCCAAAAGGCTGAGAAAGCAATGCAAGTCTCCGACAGATCTCGTTTGTTACTTTATAGCATTACGTCATTTTCCAGCGCTCTGGCCTCCTTTACGTAGGTCGTGTTTTTTTTTTTAATATTTTTATCAGATATGTGTGTGTGCCGAAAGTGTTATTCATAAGATTTTAAATTATTGGTTAAAATAGCAAATAGCCAGAGGCATTAAAACATTTTAAAACATGGTTTATTGTTGTGACGCTCACGAACAATGGAAGTTGATTTCTACATGATCTGAAGGGGGGCGGGGGTAAATAAATTCCTCAGAATCTATGTCGGCAATCGACCAAAAGCGACACACTCGTTCGGGATGTAAGCGTGATAATTTAATATGCAATTAGATAGAAAATACGCAAAAGACTGCCAGTAAACACCATCGAGTGTGTCCAAATATAGAATACATATTTGAATTAGCAGATAAACAAATACACACACACACACACATATATATATATATATATATATATATATATATATATATATATGTATATATATATATATATATGTATATATATATATATATATATGTATATATATATATATATATATATATGTATATATATATATATATATATATGTATATATATATATATATATATGTATGTATATATATATATGTATGTATGTATATATATATATGTATGTATGTATATATATATATGTATGTATATATATATATGTATGTATATATGTATGTATATATATATATGTATGTATATATATATGTATGTATGTATATATATATGTATGTATATATATATATATGTATATATATATATATGTATATATATATGTATGTATATATATATATATATGTATGTATATATATATATATGTATGTATATATATATATATGTATGTATATATATGTATGTATATATATATATATATATATATATATATATATATATATATATATATATATATATATGGGAAATGAAAAAGGATAAACCAAAATACGTTTTTTTTTATGTATTCATCAACGTTTCGTCTTTATTTGTAAGACTTCCTCAGGATGATAATTTAAAGAAAAATGTCATGCAAGTACATAGAAATATTGGGTTGACGTGATGGGTTAATGAGAAGAAGTAGTAGCCACTACAGAGAGCGCAGGACCAAGGTCCGGGCTGAGAGAAGTCGGTGGCAGGGAGTGAAATGAATGTGGATGACTGTGAGTGAAAAAGGGGTGGGTGGGAGTGTTAGTGAATTTGTCTTAGGGAGGGAGAGAGGGGAGGGAGGTGCTGAGGTTTTTGTTGTGGTGAGGTGTAGCATGGATTTTGAAAGGCTGGGGAAAGAGGAGGGGAGGAGGGAGGCTCTGTGTTTTTGGTGTGTAGGTAGTGTCATAGTTTTAGAAAAAGATTTGAAGAAATGAAGATGATTTGAAAGTGGGTGGGTGTGTGGGTGGGTGGGTAAGAGTGTGAAAGAAGTAGTCGAAAGGGTGAGATGGGTGCGGGGGAGGGGAGATTTTGTTGTGGTTAGGTGCGGAATTTTTGGATATATATATATATATTTGAGTTTGAATTACCTACTAGCCGCAATCCACAAGTGTCTTCGGCCTCTCTATATAAGGGTTTGTCAGGACAACCTGACATGAGGATACTTACGCCGACAAGTAAACACTGACCAAAATTCAAAATAACATAGTATTCGAAGCGCAAATAAGATCCCCTCGACACACCTATACACTTGCTCATACGAGGAATAGTGCACCTAATCCTAGTGATGTTACCTCAAGTAACACCACGTAGCTGGATACTCCACCAGACTAGATGAATTCTTTTTCTTCAATCCGGTAAGACCAAGAGAACACAAGTAAGATATCCTAGAACATAGTAAACTGGTCAATTGGGGAGAAGAAAGCAAATGTTCTGAACTTTTTTACTAACTCACCGTTTGAGAAATAAAGGAGAACTTTAATAAAATATTCGAATATATATGTATCTCATATAGAGATCAAGTGTTAGCCTCAGGAAGGGGCTCCATTATGAGAACTTCGACTGAAGTAAAATGAAACCAAATATATATATATATATATATATATATATGTATATATATATATATATGTATATATATATATATATATATATGTATATATATATACAGGGTGATTCATAAGTCACTTCACTTAGCTATTTAAAATGATTACCATATGAAGCACAAACATACTATGAACTTTTGATGATTGTTATCTTACTCTCTAATTACTGCTATTTGTTAGGCAATGGAAACGTGATGTGAACAGAAAGCCTCCTTCGCACAACACCATAATCAATCAAATATTCTACAAAGAGTCGTAAATTCCTCTAAAAAAAGAATGGAGCTATGCATGCAGAACGAAGGTGAAAATTTTGAAAATTTGCTGTAATTTTAAACTCCTATAAATGAATTTGTTGAATAAACTTTTTGTTTTTGTATTACCGTATTTTTTAAATTTAGAATTTCAAAAATAAATAGCTAAGTGACTTATGAATCACCCTGTGTAAGATTGCCTAAGCATAAAACATCGATGTCTGTAAGTAAAAATAATTAATATTTACTTTTAAAAATATAATTATCGTCCTCTTTACTAGAATTGGTGAACTCTGAGAGAATTTATAAACGATCAGTAATACTATGGCTCAAAGGCGAGATTCCGACCCCATTTTTTGTTGTTGTTGAATCACTTTCCGCTGCTCGCTGTAAGAGCTCACCAATTTGGCGTTTATAGATTTAAATCCCTGTCATGTAAATTCTCGCCGGCCGAAGGGGAACGATACCCGACTACAAATCAGTGTCGATTTTTGAAAACCAGGTTCAAGCCCTCCGACCGACACGAATCAACATCCCTACACTGAAGATTGCGTAAACATGAAACATCGATATGTATATATATATATACTTTTCATTCAATGCTTTAAAAAAAAAAGAACGAACAATATCTAAAAGAATTAACCTCCCGGCATGCTCTGGCTTTTCCGTTCTTCTCCTCAAATCCGCCTATTACATCTTAGCGGATAACGCCACACCAACCCAGGACGTCTTACCTATAAACAAAAGTAAAAGTTTGTTTATTTTATAAAAAAAAAGAGTAAATATATATCTCTGCTGATGGAGGTCTCCTCTGAAATTAATTGGAAAAAAAGAAAAAAAAGAAAGAAATTTGTCACGCATTGTTAAAAGGGCTTCTATCGTCATTTTATTACTTTTCATTCAATGCTTAAAAAAAAAGAACGAACAATATATATATATATATATATATATATATATATATATATATATATATATATATATATATATATATATATATATATATATATATATATATATATATATATATATATATATAACAGACGGGAGTCTGTCTAGAAAAAGTAATACATGCCTTTTTTAAATCATGTTGATGTAAACTAAAAGATTTTCGGATGAAGTAGCTTAATACATAGTATGTCTAAACCTAACCCTAACCCTTACCCGAACCCCTAACCTTAACCCCTAACCCTTAACACACAGTATGTCTAACCCCAAACCCTAACCCTTAACCTAACCCTAACCCTAACTGGCCAGACTTTGGAAATGAGACAATCTAATTGGCAGCCGGGAAAAGAGACTAGCAACTGGAGTAAACAGATGAGTCAACTCTTAGCAGGGATGCAGATTTTCCATTCATAGAATTAGCTTACAATTTCTGTACTCTTGACCAAATGAGATAGATTCAATTTTCACTAGTATCATTTATTGTGACGAAATACTAATAATAAATCATAAAAGTTGTTAATTATTAATAACACAGTGACGAAATACTAATAATAAATCATAAAAGTTGTTAATTATTAATAACACAGTGATGAAATACTAATAATAAATCATAAAAGTTGTTAATTATTAATAACACAGTGACGAAATACTAATAATAAATCATAAAAGTTGTTAATTATTAATAACACAGTGACGAAATACTAATAATAAATCATAAAAGTTGTTAATTATTAATAACACAGTGACGAAATACTAATAATAAATCATAAAAGTTGTTAATTATTAATAACACAGTGACGAAATACTAATAATAAATCATAAAAGTTGTTAATTATTAATAACACAGTGACGAAATACTAATAATAAATCATAAAAGTTGTTAATTATTAATAACACAGTGACGAAATACTAATAATAAATCATAAAAGTTGTTAATTATTAATAACACAGTGACGAAATACTAATAATAAATAATAAAAGTTGTTAATTATTAATAACACAGTGACGAAATACTAATAATAAATCATAAAAGTTGTTAATTATTAATAACACAGTGACGAAATACTAATAATAAATCATAAAAGTTGTTAATTATTAATAACACAGTGACGAAATACTAATAATAAATCATAAAAGTTGTTAATTATTAATAACACAGTGACGAAATACTAATAATAAATCATAAAAGTTGTTAATTATTAATAACACAGTGACGAAATACTAATAATAAATCATAAAAGTTGTTAATTATTAATAACACAGTGACGAAATACTAATAATAAATCATAAAAGTTGTTAATTATTAATAACACAGTGACGAAATACTAATAATAAATCATAAAAGTTGTTAATTATTAATAACAAAGTGACGAAATACTAATAATAAATCATAAAAGTTGTTAATTATTAATAACACAGTGACGAAATACTAATAATAAATCATAAAAGTTGTTAATTATTAATAACACAGTGACGAAATACTTATAATAAATCATAAAAGTTGTTAATTATTAATAACACAGTGACGAAATACTAATAATAAATCATAAAAGTTGTTAATTATTAATAACACAGTGACGAAATACTAATAATAAATCATAAAAGTTGTTAATTATTAATAACACAGTGACGAAATACTAATAATAAATCATAAAAGTTGTTAATTATTAATAACACAGTGACGAAATACTAATAATAAATCATAAAAGTTGTTAATTATTAATAACACAGTGACGAAATACTAATAATAAATAATAAAAGTTGTTAATTATTAATAACACAGTGACGAAATACTAATAATAAATCATAAAAGTTGTTAATGTTATTAATAATTAACAACTTTTATGATTTATTATTAGTATTTCGTCACTGTGTTATTAATAATTAACAACTTTTATTATTTATTATTAGTATTTCGTCACTGTGTTATTAATAATTAACAACTTTTATGATTTATTATTAGTATTTCGTCACTGTGTTATTAATAATTAACAACTTTTATTATTTATTATTAGTATTTCGTCACTGTGTTATTAATAATTAACAACTTTTATGATTTATTATTAGTATTTCGTCACTGTGTTATTAATAATTAACAACTTTTATGATTTATTATTAGTATTTCGTCACTGTGTTATTAATAATTAACAACTTTTATGATTTATTATTAGTATTTCGTCACTGTGTTATTAATAATTAACAACTTTTATGATTTATTATTAGTATTTCGTCACTGTGTTATTAATAATTAACAACTTTTATTATTTATTATTAGTATTTCGTCACTGTGTTATTAATAATTAACAACTTTTATGATTTATTATTAGTATTTCGTCACTGCGTTATTAATAATTAACAACTTTTATGATTTATTATTAGTATTTCGTCACTGTGTTATTAATAATTAACAACTTTTATGATTTATTATTAGTATTTCGTCACTGTGTTATTAATAATTAACAACTTTTATGATTTATTATTAGTATTTCGTCACTGTGTTATTAATAATTAACAACTTTTATGATTTATTATTAGTATTTCGTCACTGTGTTATTAATAATTAACAACTTTTATGATTTATTATTAGTATTTCGTCACTGTGTTATTAATAATTAACAACTTTTATGATTTATTATTAGTATTTCGTCACTGTGTTATTAATAATTAACAACTTTTATTATTTATTATTAGTATTTCGTCACTGTGTTATTAATAATTAACAACTTTTATGATTTATTATTAGTATTTCGTCACTGTGTTATTAATAATTAACAACTTTTATGATTTATTATTAGTATTTCGTCACTGTGTTATTAATAATTAACAACTTTTATGATTTATTATTAGTATTTTGTCACTGTGTTATTAATAATTAACAACTTTTATGCTTTATTATTTGTATTTCGTCACTTTGGGTGGTCGATATTTAAGGCATGACTCGATGATGTGGTCTACTGTCTGTTCAGAGTGACAACAGTCGCAGACAGCCGAGTCCCTGAGTCCCCATCCTTTCATGGTCGCGGCGAAACGGCCGAAACCTGTCCTGAGGCGGTTGAGCATTGTCCACTGCCGGCGAGGGAGGTCCATGCCTGGTAGATTATCCGGGTCCTCCACAAATCTGTGCAACCTTGATTTATCTGCTGCCTACCATTCCTCCGTCCAGCAACGTTTCAGCCAGATTCGTTTTGTGACGTCACCGGGTGTTGAAAGCAGGAGCTGGTGGGTATGCTCAGAGAATTGGCGTCGTGACTTCAGGCGAGCTCGTGGAGGGGTCTCTGTGGCGAGCTTGTGGAGAAGGTGGTCCTTGCAGCGACCCCAGTGTCCTTTAACAAAGTTTACAAAATAATAGAAGTCGCAGGTTCAAATTTTTCCAAAACAAATGGCGACATTTCCAATTTAGTTGTCGTCACTGGCGCGAATCCTTTCACAGTTTCTTTGTTTTTGTTTTTTTAGGTGATAAAAACAATTGACTCCTGTTATTGTATGGGGCGTAGCAACCATGTAGATTACCAATTCCACATTTCTTTCTGACTTTCCTCATCTCAGAAAGGCCGATTATATACTGCTTATGATGGAGGATAGGCTCTGATAATAAAAAAACATATAAACGAATATTAATTGGAAAATAGGACGAAGAGATCTTAACTCGACATAATTTTAGAATAGTTATGATCGCTTACATATTATGATCGCTTAATAGTTGATTGCTTACATATTATGATAGTTTAATAGTTATGATCGCTTACATATTATGCTTTTTATTTATTTCATTTTTATCATAGTTTACACAGGCAGAATTCTTTTTCAACCAACACCTACATGTAACCTCTTAATTTAAAAACGCATATTGTTTTAAAATGACAAAAGATATGCAGATAAAATAAAACTATCATCGCAATTCTTAATTTTTTTTTTGAAGAAGAGATATATCTCGAAATATTGTTTATTTAAAAGCTGGTAGAGTAAATAAATCATTGATCACCATTTATATCAAATGCCGAATTAACGTATTTTGCCGAATATCATTCTATATAATTACAAGATAAAAGCAAACCCCTGCATCACCAAGGTAACCCATTGAGTACACATCGTGTCCCCTCAAATCACTGAAGTTAAGCGACTGTAACCTGGTCAGTATTAAATGGAGGGATATCTGCTTAGCCCGTTATATTTTCTAGTCCCCCTTGACTTCTCTTTGCTACTGGACTCTAACAGTGTCGATTTTGGAGGGTGGGGCAATTTTTTTTTCTTGAACTTAAAATATTTCTTAGGGTAGGGTAGAGTAAACATTTTTTTTAGTGGGTGGGGGTGGAGGGTAAACAATTTGGGGGGGGGCAATTTTTTTTTTTACTTAAAATATTTTTCGGGGTAGAGGGAGAGTAAAAAATTTGGGGGGGGTGCGGGTGGAGGGTAAATATTATTTTTTTTGGGGGGGTGGGGTAAAAAAAAATTTTTTTCTTGAACTTAAAATATTTCTTAGGGTAGGGAAGATTAAACATTTTTTTCAGTGAGTGGAGGTGGAGGGTAAACAATTTTTTTGGGGGTGGGGCAAATTTTTTTTACTTAAATATTTTTCTGGATTAGAGGGAGAGTAAAAAAATTGGGAGGGGGGTGCGGGTGGAGAGTAAAAATCTTTTTTTCGGGGGGGGGGGGGGCAAAAAAAAAATTTTCTTGAACTTAAAATATTTCTTAGGATAGGGGAGAGTAAAATAAAATTGGTGGGGTAGGGGTGGAGGGTAAAAAAAATTAGGGGGGGTAGGGTAAAAATGTTTATTTTAACTTAAAATGCTTCTTAGGGTAGGGGGAGAGTAAAAAGATTTGGGGGGGGGGTAAAATTGTGGTTAGCATTTTTTTCAACCTAGTTGACCCCAATTAACGCAAGTTGCCACTGTAGACGTAAGGGGCTACTGAGAATTAAGGAGTAAGTTTTGGGGGTCATCCGAAGTTGTGAGCTGTGCAGCGAGATGTCTGTTTACATTAATTTTAAACTTCTGCATGTTAGTAGAGTCGGAGAAATAGGAAACAGGGAGGGAGTTCCAAAGACCGGCAGCACGAGGAAAGAAGCTATTGGAGTAGAAGGCTTTCTGGCATCTGGGGACCTCCACAGTGAATGGACTTATTATGATACCTTAATAATTATGATTGCTTATATCTTAATGTTCATATAAATAAACTTCTCGCGTGTCTGTGTGAGTATTTACTTTGATAATCACACATTCAATTATTAACATTTATTTAGTATTAATCGACGGAAATAAAATAAAAACCCAATAGAATGAAATAAAACAAAATTCTAAAAATTATATTTATATAGTTACTTAATTACAAAATTTAATCTACCAGAATGCATTTATATAGATGTATTTGACTGCGTTCATAGCACGGGTATATATTTTTTTTAATCATTGTATATATTTATATTCTTTCGAATGATTGTATGTCTGAAACATCATTCTATTGATTTAGGCAGTGGAATGGCGTAGATTTACTATTCGTTGACATTATTCTGTAATTGTTTGTAATGTTAATTAGAAACTTTTTTTTTATAATTTTGACAGTAGACGTGATGTTTTTTCACTCTCTATCGAAATCCATGATACTTTTGACAAAGTTAGAAATTTGAACATGTCTCGAGTTAGTCCGCTGAGTTTAAATTTTTAACAATCTTCATTCACTATGCTTGAAAATGTAGAATACGTTCCGCCTAAATAAGGTAATATCTAACGTGTGTTCAAATGTGCACTGCTTTAGCCCAAACATATTCGTTTTTATCAAACATTGTTTCCCGAAATAACATATCTCCTGTATTTTGGTAACCTGCAATAAGCATATTTTATGTCTAATAGTTCCAAGCAATACTCGAACTTATTTTCTTGTCTGACAATCTTTTTTGTTTGAATATTTCCTCCTATCTTCGGAAATATATTGTAAATGTGACCTGTTTTTTTGGCCTATACCATAATTCTTCAATTGATTTGATTACAGAATCACAAGAAAAAGAATTGCTGGTATCTTAGGCACGTTCTCTCAAAAACTTATTTAAGTATCTTAAGAATTATTTCTCCTGTCGTTCAAAGTTTATTTTTGAAGTCATTCGAGTCTTTCCATATCTCAACAACGTTGGTTTTTTTTTCGAATTTTTCCATATCTTGACTATGCTGTTTCTCTTGATTTTTCTTGTATTGGCGAAGTTGTTTTTCTTGTTTGATTAAGAGTTCCAACATCAAAATTTAAAATCCTTCATATTTAAAAAAAAACGAAAGAAATGGTGAACTTTCTTTACGACTCGTTTGTAATTTTTTAATACTAAATGGATTACTAGAAAATCAATAACTCGTCGCCAATCTGTTTAATCGTACACTAACCGCTAACAGGATAAATACATTCGATAACCAAGTTGGGATGGAAACTGCATATGTTATCACTCTACAACCCATTTTAATTTTACAAGACGTAAAGAAATACAGAAACAGAAGAAAGAACGAGAAACAGACACCGACAGAAAGTAGTGAAATATATCAAGGGAGGCGCGAGAGCGCTCTACTCCTTAATAGACTTCAAGAATGGCCTATGCTGGAAATCTCATTTATTTGATCAATCATAGCTCAAAAACCTATAAACCAAATTAGTTAAAACTTTGCACAACATGTTTATTTTATAGGTTCTATAAGTGTGTAGAATTTCAGCATCATTAGTCAAGGCAACCCAGAGATCCAGAAAGTTCAATCATGAAATCATGTTATCTGTGTGTACGTACGTACGTACGTACGTATGTGCCACCCTGTATCTCATCAACTATTTGATTGATTCAGCTGATTTTTGGCAAAGATAGATATTCTAGTGTCTAGTTGATGGTATTTTAATTTCAGTTTACCATATACCTTGATTAGTCAAACTACCAACTATATCAGTTATGAGAAGGCATTGTATTGAGGCATAGCCTTTACAAAAGTAGTGACATTCCATGAAAAATGCCAGTATACTGAAATCATATGCCCTTAATAGGGTTAAGATAAACATTCATATACACTAAATGTACAAAAGCAAGGAAATTCCAAAATGTTTACACTTTTATTGTCATTAAGGGTATGCGAGCACAACAGGGCTATGTATTTTACTGGTAGGAATTTTTCTTCAGCGCACCTCACACACTTCATCCACTCATGCATAAAGATTTATACTGTAGTGATGTGATAATGAAATGGTTTGGTTGATATGTAGTCATACCCTTAATCACAATAAAAGTGTAAAAATTTGGGAATTTCCTTGCTTTTGTACATTTAGTATATATGAATTTTCATCTTGACCCTATTAAGGGCATATGATTTCAGTATATTGGCATTTTGCATGGAATATATTTAGAAGTTTAGAAAACCAAGGTAACAATGCGTTTTTTTTTTCAGGAAAAATCATAATTTATTTTTTAAATTTGAATTTTCGACGCGATTACATCAGTAATGGAATTTGTTACTTTTTTTAAATTTTACGAGTTGCATATTCGATATTAGGATATTATTAACGGAAGCCCGCTCGATGTATATATATATATATATATATATATATATATATATATATATATATATATATATATATATATATATATATATATATAATAAAATGACGTAAGAAGCCCTTTTTAACAATGCGTGAAAGAATTTATTTCTTTTTTTTCTTTTTCCAATCAATTTCGAAGTCTACAAACTTCATCTTCAGGGATGTATTTTTTTTTTTTTTTTATAAAATAAACAAACTTTTGTTTATAAGTAGCATCGAGGTGGTGTGACGCTCTCCGCCAAGATGGAATAGGGCGGAAGTGAAAAATATTAAGAACGATTATGCCAGGGGCAAGCCGGGAGTTATAAAGATATTGTTCGTTCTTTTTTTTTTTTAAGCATTGAATAAAATGTAATAAAATGACGTAAGAAGCCCTTTTTAACAATGCGTGAAAGAATTTATTTCTTTTTTTTCTTTTTCCAATCAATTTCGAAGTCTACAAACTTCATCTTCAGGGATGTATTTTTTTTTTTTTTTATAAAATAAACAAACTTTTGTTTATAAGTAGCATCGAGGTGGTGTGACGCTCTCCGCCAAGATGGAATAGGGCGGAAGTGAAAAATATTAAGAACGATTATGCCAGGGGCAAGCCGGGAGTTATAAAGATATTGTTCGTTCTTTTTTTTTTTTTTAAGCATTGAATAAAATGTAATAAAATGACGTAAGAAGCCCTTTTTAACAATGCGTGAAAGAATTTATTTCTTTTTTTTCTTTTTCCAATCAATTTCGAAGTCTACAAACTTCATCTTCAGGGATGTATTTTTTTTTTTTTTTATAAAATAAACAAACTTTTGTTTATAAGTAGCATCGAGGTGGTGTGACGCTCTCCGCCAAGATGGAATAGGGCGGAAGTGAAAAATATTAAGAACGATTATGCCAGGGGCAAGCCGGGAGTTATAAAGATATTGTTCGTTCTTTTTTTTTTTTTTAAGCATTGAATAAAATGTAATAAAATGACGTAAGAAGCCCTTTTTAACAATGCGTGAAAGAATTTATTTCTTTTTTTTCTTTTTCCAATCAATTTCGAAGTCTACAAACTTCATCTTCAGGGATGTATTTTTTTTTTTTTTTTATAAAATAAACAAACTTTTGTTTATAAGTAGCATCGAGGTGGTGTGACGCTCTCCGCCAAGATGGAATAGGGCGGAAGTGAAAAATATTAAGAACGATTATGCCAGGGGCAAGCCGGGAGTTATAAAGATATTGTTCGTTCTTTTTTTTTTTTTTTAAGCATTGAATAAAATGTAATAAAATGACGTAAGAAGCCCTTTTTAACAATGCGTGAAAGAATTTATTTCTTTTTTTTCTTTTTCCAATCAATTTCGAAGTCTACAAACTTCATCTTCAGGGATGTATTTTTTTTTTTTTTATAAAATAAACAAACTTTTGTTTATAAGTAGCATCGAGGTGGTGTGACGCTCTCCGCCAAGATGGAATAGGGCGGAAGTGAAAAATATTAAGAACGATTATGCCAGGGGCAAGCCGGGAGTTATAAAGATATTGTTCGTTCTTTTTTTTTTTTTTTAAGCATTGAATAAAATGTAATAAAATGACGTAAGAAGCCCTTTTTAACAATGCGTGAAAGAATTTATTTCTTTTTTTTCTTTTTCCAATCAATTTCGAAGTCTACAAACTTCATCTTCAGGGATGTATTTTTTTTTTTTTTTATAAAATAAACAAACTTTTGTTTATAAGTAGCATCGAGGTGGTGTGACGCTCTCCGCCAAGATGGAATAGGGCGGAAGTGAAAAATATTAAGAACGATTATGCCAGGGGCAAGCCGGGAGTTATAAAGATATTGTTCGTTCTTTTTTTTTTTTTTAAGCATTGAATAAAATGTAATAAAATGACGTAAGAAGCCCTTTTTAACAATGCGTGAAAGAATTTATTTCTTTTTTTTCTTTTTCCAATCAATTTCGAAGTCTACAAACTTCATCTTCAGGGATGTATTTTTTTTTTTTTTTATAAAATAAACAAACTTTTGTTTATAAGTAGCATCGAGGTGGTGTGACGCTCTCCGCCAAGATGGAATAGGGCGGAAGTGAAAAATATTAAGAACGATTATGCCAGGGGCAAGCCGGGAGTTATAAAGATATTGTTCGTTCTTTTTTTTTTTTTAAGCATTGAATAAAATGTAATAAAATGACGTAAGAAGCCCTTTTTAACAATGCGTGAAAGAATTTATTTCTTTTTTTTCTTTTTCCAATCAATTTCGAAGTCTACAAACTTCATCTTCAGGGATGTATTTTTTTTTTTTTTTTTATAAAATAAACAAACTTTTGTTTATAAGTAGCATCGAGGTGGTGTGACGCTCTCCGCCAAGATGGAATAGGGCGGAAGTGAAAAATATTAAGAACGATTATGCCAGGGGCAAGCCGGGAGTTATAAAGATATTGTTCGTTCTTTTTTTTTTTTTTAAGCATTGAATAAAATGTAATAAAATGACGTAAGAAGCCCTTTTTAACAATGCGTGAAAGAATTTATTTCTTTTTTTTCTTTTTCCAATCAATTTCGAAGTCTACAAACTTCATCTTCAGGGATGTATTTTTTTTTTTTTTTATAAAATAAACAAACTTTTGTTTATAAGTAGCATCGAGGTGGTGTGACGCTCTCCGCCAAGATGGAATAGGGCGGAAGTGAAAAATATATATATATATGTATGTATAAATTCGGAAATGCTAGTTTACTTGAAGAATTGCTGGAAAACAAGTAAGTATGAAAGTGAGAATTCCGTTGCAGGAGCAATGCAATGTTGAACAACGAAAGGTGAAAGATTATATAAACAAAACTATATAAAGAAGACGGTATAAGTGTATTAATCTCAGATCAATTTATTTATATTTCAACGATGTTTTAAATATAAAAACAGTGAATTGTAAAATGGGGGACTAACTGCTAAATATTTAAACGTCCGGTAATACTTTCAAGAACTATGACCTTTCTTTTTCAAAACGAAAACAAAAATTGGACCGAGCGGTGGTTTTCTCTCACCTGACCCGGGATGCTGAACACTCAGTTAGTCTAAATTCGATAGTCGTCCTGGAAAGAATCAGAAAATCACTCGAACGTGTTTGTCCGACCGTAAATTGTAGTTGAACTTGATAGCATGGTAGTTTTACATGTAAGAATGCAGTTTTACATGTAAGAATGCAGTTTTACATGTAAGAATGCAGTTTTACATGAACAATTTTCCATGAACTTTTGTCAATGAGAAAACTGTGTTTCAATGTATTTCGTGTTTTCACACCGAGACTGAACAACCCGACAATTGTTTGCAACTGTTTCAACGCAAACAAGGAGAAGTTTTTTGCGTCAATATGTGGCAATGTATTAAACATTTATCCACCACTTGACTTCCGAGTCGAATTGGCAGTCAGCTGCGTGGACAGAAGCAGGTGAAAGAGAGAGAGAGAGAGAGAGAGAGAGATTAAGATAAAAAATGGATGGTAACTTTTAATGCCGTAAAGACAAAGCTACTTTCCTTCAATAACTACAAGAAAACTCTCCAACCACCGATTGTCATGGCAAATAACACCCTACCTGAGAGTTAATCATTCAAACTCCTCGGCCTAACCTTCACAGATAACATGAATTGGAACAAATACATAGAAGACATTGCCAAGGCTGCTGCAAAAAAGTGGGTTCCCTCTACCGTGCTAGTAAACTCCTCACACCTGACATTATCCTATATCTCTACAAAGCCACCATCCGCCCATGCATTGGGTATTGTTGCTACATTTGGGCTGGTGCATCATCCACTAGTCTCTACCTTTTAGACACGGTCCAACTTGATAGGCGCCTCACTGTCCACCAAGCTCCAGCCCCTGTCCCGCCGCTGCAATGTTGCTTCTTTGTGCCTGTTTTACAAGTACTTCAATGGACTGTGCTTTGATGAGCTTGCTGATCTGGTGCCCCTCGACGCAAATTCACTAGACCAACGGGACAATCATCCAAATCCCATCCGTTCACTGTGGAGGTCCCCAGATGCCGAAGAGCTTTCTACTCCAATAGCTTATTTCCTCGTGCTGCTGAACTCTGGAACTCCCTACCTGCTCCCCGTTTTCCTGACGGTACTGACATGCAGAAAGTTAAAGCTAATGTAAACAGACATCTCGCTGCACAGCTCCCAATTTATGTTGAACCCCCCCCCCTAAAAAAACTCTCACCCTTTTTCTCAGTAGCCCCTTACGTCTACAGTGGCGTCTTGCTTTGTTTGGGGTGAACTATATATATATATATATATATATATATATATATATATATATATATATATATGTGTGTGTGTGTGTGTGTGATTTTATGAAGGCTTACCAAAGCATTCCTTCTAGGACACCAATGATCACCATTAAAGATATTTTTTCTTACAAATATTATTTATTCTAAGTAAATGTTTTTTCCTACACGTGTTTCACTACCAAGCAGTTACTTGCTTGGCAGATCATCAGGGAAATTTCATAAAATCACATATAAATGCTCTGTACTCTGTAATCGAGTATCATAGAGCTTGTTTTTATTGGAACAACCCCGGTCTTCACTGAATGATCGATTTTATAAATGAAAAATCTAAATATATATATATATATATATATATATATATATATATATATATATATATATATATATATATATATGAGAAATGGTGTAGTGTTGTATTCATATGTAACTTTGCCGTATCGGGAATTAATTTCATTAATGATCATGGGGAAGTTTTGAATGCTTATGTCTGCCTTCGAACTCTGAATACAAGACTTTAAAGATCATGTTGTGCAGCTAGTCTTGGAGAAGATAACCTCCAAAATTCTCCAAGGATTTATATTTTTATCTCGACATTGCCTTCTGTTTTTTTTTAGTTCTCCTTGCCAGTGGACGCAATATTTATTGCTATTGCTTGACCGAACGATACCGTTGTAATTAAATCTGATTTTCAAAATCCGATTTAAAAAGTAGTCTGATAAAGTAATGAAATAAAATTTAATCCCAGACGACGCCGAGTAGGTACAACTAGAAAATACTAAAATGCCACCCAACGTCAGATAGTGCTGGCCGGAGTCTACACGCGGACGATGGGTTAGCCATCCCTGATACAAATAAATACACCTTCTGAAGATTAGATAATCTGCCAGACATAAGATGTAAAATAGTTGTGAACTTCGGTTGATTGATTTTATGAAGCCGCGTTTCTTTGCGACGCTTTCATCCTGTTGCCAAATTGTATCAAATGGGCGTCAGTGTTTGTCTATTCAAGTAAATAACACTCTTACTTGTCTGTTGCCTTCAGCAGATCGAACACATTGAATTACGAAACACATTAAACACATGAACAAATTGGACAACTAGGCTCAACACAAACTACCGTTGCAATTGATTCCGACAATTAATATGTTCTTTCTATTTTTACTATAAAATGAAATTATCCAAAGTTCGATAAGCTCCGAGGACTGACTTGTACTCCAAACCTAAAACGGAAACCAAGTCTGCTGCTAAGCTCGCTGGTAATATGGTCGGGTCATTCTATCGTTACAGAATGTTCCTCACTTCTGACGCAATTTAGATGTTTCGGTACTGATATCGATCCTGACCCACTTCTCGTGAGGTTCGACTCGGAAGCGTTCGGCTGTCCTATGCAAACGCCCGAGTGTTGACGAGCCGAATGGTACCAGACGACAATTTTGATACGGTGCTGCGTCCTGTGATTGTAAGTTATATTTTCAAGAAATGTTCTAAAAGAAACAACAAAAAAACAAAACAAGCAAAACATAGCGAAGTTACTGTTATCAAATAATTTTTTTTTTATTTTGATACGTTGCTGCGTCCTATAATTTTTAGTTATAGTTGCAACTAATTTTTTAAACAACAAAACAAATAAAACAAGCAACACAGAGCGAAATTACTGTTATCAAATAAATATTTTTAACCTTAACCCTAACCCTAACCCTAATCCTAACCCTAACCCTAACCCTAAACCCTAACCCTAAACCCTAACCCTAACAAAAAAAAACAAGCAAAACATTATTATCATAGGACGCAGCACCGTATCAAAATTGTCGTCTGGTACAAATCGGCTCGTCAACTCTCGGGCGTTTGCGTAGGACAGCCGAACGCTTCCGAGTCGAACGTCACGAAAACTGGGTCAGGATCGATATCAGTACCGATTTTTCAAATAAAAATTACTACAAAAAAAAACAGCAGCGAAATTTCCACTGACTAATTTTTAATAGTTCGTCAGAAAATGTCGTTGAGAATAGACAACAGTGGCGAAATAGACGATTACAATCTGTATCCTCTCCAGCACCGGAAATATTGTTACCTGTTCAATTTCACTTGGAAAACATGAGCATGGTTTCATTCTGATCGAAACGTCATTAAAAATAGATACAAGTCATGGACCATCATGTACCTCATTAAAAATCAGTTTTGCGATCAAAATGATAGGATACCTTATTGAATCTTGACATTTAAAATCCTATAAATAAGAAAAAATATTTCTTGTTTTCAGCATGTTGGTATTTTAACTAGAAACAAAGGGGTATTTACTATAATGTATCCTTTCTCTCCTCGCTCAATGAAAGAAAAATCCTTCTAGATTGAGGCAATTTTAAATGGAACCCAATATGCCACTTTTTCGGGAGCTGGATTTTCACCATATTTAAATACGCGATTTTGTTTAACTTTGCCTTCGTTGGGAGGTAAGTAAATAGAAGTGATATCTTCTGGCGGCAGGTGACGATGGTTAAGTGGATATCGACATGGACTGAAGACCTGGGTGTTCCAAGTTCGAATCCAGTCGGTTCGTGTCGTTATCCACTTAACTACCGTCACCATTGTGAAACTACAGCAAGCGTATATAAATATTCTAAAATGAAGGGTTTAGTCATTAGGGTTGATATGCCGTGGTAGAACAGACTTAAACTAAATTAAATTGAACCGTGTTTAATATCTACTACAAGCAAACAATGTATAAAGAATGCAACAACATTTACTATCAAGATAAACGTATTTCCTTGTTGTTATTGTCTTCTAGGACTTACTGGTCGATTCGGTTATCAAGATGAGACTGATCTTATCAATCTCTGTTTAATTGAACTTGACTGTGCCAAGATCTTCAAGTGATTCTAAGTGTGGCCGTCGAGTGTGCAAGCTATGTATTTGAGAGGCTCACCGTTTTCCCGACGTGGGTGCGACATTTATATCAAGTGGAATGTCCGCTTAAATAAGAAATAAATTAAAGCGACGTTGAAAGGCAGCTACAGTTGATCTCAATAAATGTGAAACCGTCTAAGACGCATATTAACTGTGAGAAGAGAATCATGGTGGAATGGTCAAAACGATTTTGCGGAAGGAATATTGAAGCTTTGTTTTAGCATCATAATAAGTATTGTTGATGTTATTGGAAGCGGCAAAACCAGGCATTGTTTTTCCATGCCAATGAGTCCATACGTACTAAGACCTAAAGTCAGTTGGATTATGATGATGATGATGAGTTAAAAAATGTGATTCATAGTACTTGCACACACTTAGCCCACCGATCCATCCACTGCCGGAAACACCTCTAAAAGTCCTCTCTTGCGTTAGATTCAGCAGGTGTTCCGAGAAGACGCGATGGGTGTAACACAAATTAAGGAGTGGTTCAACCGATTCAAAAATGGCCGCACATCAGCGGAGAGTGACCAGCGGTCTAACAGCCCCCCCCCAAACTTCTAGGGGTGCAGCTGTTGTTGAGATGGTGCGGAACGCGACGGCGGAGATGAACACCATTCTAAAAGACGACATCCAGAGATGTATCCGGATGTAGATGGATCGGTGGGCTAAGTGTGTGGAAGAACAAGGGGCTTACTTTTAAGGGGATTAGGGTCCAAACCCTGTCACGTAGTTGAAATGTTTTTTTTTTCTGGCCTAAGGTTGGATACGTTTTAGACAGGCCTCGTACTAAGCAAAAATTCCCTCTCTTATAGACTTGAATACAATATAAGAAGCAATACTTAAACAGTTAGAAAAGTGCAATATAAGGTTTGGTAGTTTGGTTTGGTAGTTTTGTTTGGTAGTTTTGTTTGGTAGTTTTGTTTGGTAGTTTTGTTTTACGGCATATCAACCCTTTTTGGGTTATTTAATGCCGAATCTGGTCTTGTTTTCTTCTCTTTTTTGTTTCCTTCCCCTTTTAATATCTGTTTCTATTTAACCCATAGTTGGGACCCTAACAGGTACTACCACTCCGGGTCAGGGTGGACCTGGGAGCAATGGTAATTAAGAGGAGGCTCCACATTCCCCAAAGTCCGTAAGCCGGATCTCACCATCGGATGTAGTTTAAGGTCATATCCAGGACCGGGAGTAGGGTAGGAAAAATAAAAATAAAAAAGGGGAGGGAGAAAGGGAGAGGGGCTGTTGTTTTTGGTTTTGTAGAACATAATTAAGTTTTACAAAAAAAAAAAAAAAAAACGTCGATGTAGGTGAATTTCGTCTCAGGGAGCCACAGGGCAGCCTGATCTGGTATCACCAGATGCAATATAAGTAAAAGTTAAAACAATAGTAATAGTATAGAAATAAGTAGTAATACCACCCATGTATACAGAAGTTGGTTTAATACTTATCTGTTCACATATTCCTATGACGTAATGGTTGCAATATTTGGTTAGTTCTAAAGTGGGTCAAATTTTCCGACGAATATAATAATCGTCACGGACATGCAGAAGCATGCAGAGCGTTATTTTCAACAATGTAAGATTTAAGAATAGAACCTTCAACCTGATTACCAAGATAAAATAGACAATGTTTCTTAGGTACTCTTATAGCTGACGAACCATTTTTCCGTGACTTCGCGTCGTCAACGTTCGGGCGGGTCTCGGAAGCACCCGAGAGTTGACGAAACTATTAACCAAGAAACATTTTCTTATAAACAGTTTGTTTTCGTTAAAACAAAACAAATAAAAACTTGCTTAAAACCAGTTGTTGCGGTGTTTATGTTAGAAAGAAAAATATTGGCAAAAGAATGTTTTTTAACACATTGAAAAAAAATTGAAAAAAAATTGAAAAAAAATTGAAAAAAAATTGAAAAAATAACACTTGCTTAACAAATCAAACAAAATCATCATTTGAAAAAAAACATTTCATTTTTTTAATTTATTTATCTTTTTAACATAGTTTATCCCCCAAAAGGCAGGCCGCCACTGTAAACGTAAGGGGCTACTGAGAAAAAAAGGGAGAAGGTTTTTTGGGGGGGTGGGGGGGTCAACCTAAATTGGGATCTGCGCAGTGAGATGTCTGTTTACATTAGTTAAAACTAATGCATGTCAGTACTCTCGGGGAAACAGGGGGCAGGGAGGGAGTTCCAGAGGCCAGCATTTGATTAACAATGGTTCCTTTAACAAAAAAGACTAAAAATAAACATCCAATTAATAACAGTTGTTTTACTATGGTTTGTTGGTTCTTTATTTCTTTCCTCGTGCTGTTGGCCTCTGGAACTCCCTTCCTGCCCCCTGTTTCCCCGACGGTACTGACATTCAAAAATGTAAAACTAATGTAAACAAACATTTCGCTGCGCAGATCCTAATTTAGGTTGACCCTCCCAAACCTTCTCTCTTTTTTCTCAGTAGCCCCTTACGTCTACAGTGGCGGCCTGCCTTGTTTGGGGTGAACTATGTTAAAAAATCTGTATTTTAGTTTGATTTCCATCTATTTTGTTCCCATTAAATGTTGCCATCTATTTTGATGAAGACACGGAACACGGGGTTAAATGAACAATATATATTGAAGAAAAGATATGTACAGAGAACAAGAGAAATGGTATATCAGTCCTGACTGCCAGGGTAGACTGGAGTTCTATCCAATTACGAGAAGCCGAAATGCTTCCAGTATTTTATTAGGAATGGACGAGTCCAACTGTTCGCCATATAGGTACGGCACCATAACAGTTTTGCACACATGTCGAGACTAGAGCGTGATGCCATCGGCGAAAATACCAATTTCCGACGCAATTGCAACAGGTAGGTCGTTTATTAAATTCTGGAATAAGTAAAGTCCAAGGATTGACCCCAAGGACACACCCGCATTCATGTGATCATATTTAGATGTACTATGATCGAACATGATCGGAATCTTTAGATCTGATGGTATTTAGTATTCGTCAAGTAATACCGTAAGAATTAATTTTCATGAATAGGCTTTCATGCCAGACTTTGTCACAAACCTTAGATACATCAAGCGCTACTGTTTAGTTTCGCCTGTTTCATACAGTGTATCGAATACGTGTTCTGAGATGACCATTAGGATATCCGCAGTAGAATGTGTTTTCCTAATTCTTTAACTTTGGTCAGAAAGAAGTTTAGTATTTACGAGATGGGGGTCTATCGTTGGATTGATTAATAATTCAAAGATTTTACCGATGAGCGAAAAGTAACTGGAGTTTTTTCAAGAGAATTCTTGAACACGGGTACAACAGAGGGAATTTTCCCGGCATCGAAAAAGCAAGATTCTTCAAGTGATTTGTTAGAGTTTGGAGATGACATGAAACAGCTTATCAGAGCATGTTATTATTACTATGACACGGACAAAATCAAGTTCACGTGCTTTACAGGTGTCAAGTTTTTGTATAATATCCAGTACATGAGACGGAATAATGATCGGATCATCAAGTGTAGCTTCTGTCCGTAGTGGGAAATTAGGGAGGGAGTTGTTTGTGGAGTCCAAAGTGGAATTTAAGGCGTATCGATGGGCAAACAGTTCAGCGTTATAATTAAGAATAACATAAATAGACCCTTCTACCAGCTGATGGCTGACGGAATGAGAACAATATACCCCGTGGATTAAAATAAAGTGTTCAGATCAAAATGTCCTCAAATTTCACGAGTTTGATATTAGTATTACAAATTTCGAAAAGATACACCTGAAAAAGTCGCTGGTTACATTTATTAAACCGTTCGGAATAAAACAATCAAGATGGAGATATTCGTTTGAATTATCCAAATAATATAAACGATTTGTAATCATGAATATTCGGACTACTTATCTCATCTTGGAGATTATTCTCAAAATGTTTCGGCCGATGTAACTTCCTCCCTTCTTTTAAGATCATCTGGTCGAACTCGGGAATCTGTGACTAATTTTGAACGGCACATTCTTTTATATTCTGTAGATATTCCCGAATTCGTCAACAGGCACCTAGAGAAGGTAGGAGATCACATCGACCGAAACGTAATGAAAATAACAGCCAAGATGAGAACAGTAGTCCGAATAATCCAAATAATACAAAAGATGTGTTAGATAATGCCTGTGAGAGTTGGACGCATCTATTCGAGACGGGTTTGACTTACGCGATTTGTAGCGGAGTAATCCCGTGCAGGTTCAGTTCGATGTGTTTTCCCACGAACGCGGGGGCGTTGATTGACCTTAAGTCAAGAAAAGGCCATGGGTTCAGATTGCACCTGTGCGATCACGAGGTTTGATGACGTCAGAGTCCCCACCGTGGGAGAATTAAATCGAGATTGAATCAGTTACTGACTTGGGAGCGAAGAGTCAACAAGCCAATGATATAGCGGTTACGAGAAAGATTCCGAACGTAGGAAAAATATAAGGGCCTTAGTGAAATCTAGTGGAATCTTTCGCATTCCTTCCTCTGCAAGTAATTAAGTGATTACAGACTAACGTAAGAATATTAACTAGTGAATTTAGTTAGCTTAACCTCTCTTTCGATCGCAACGAACTCGTCCAAGTCGGCTAATTAAAATAGTCAAATAAAAGCGGCTCTTTAAAACAGAAAAAAAAAATTAGTAGCAATGCCGTTCGTACGAATCAACAGCGAAGTTCTACGACGACCAAAGAGTTATTGGGAAGCCAATAACCAGTAATGTAACAGATACATCTGAAAGAAGATTGGAGGTTACATCGGCCGAAACGTTGTGAGAATAACATCCAAGATGAGAACAGTAGTCCGAATAATCCCAACAATACAAATTATCTAAAAAAACATTCCGAAACATAAGACAAACAGATTGAAATGTTTATAGTTAAACCATGGAGTATCACGCAACATTTCCTATGGTTGTAAAAGTATCGGTCGTTTGTTTTATGACAAGACGCTGATCGATCCTGATAGCGAGAATCTACTGGTCCCATCAATTCTAATTGAACTTGACCGTGCCAAAATGGTCAAGTGCTGTTCATTGAGACCCTCGAGTGAGCAAACTCTGGAGGTGAGAGCCTCATCATTTGTCGATGCCGGTCAGATATCAGTAAAATGTCCACTTCAATAGAAACTAAACGATAGCGATACAAGTGGTGCCAATAAATTTTCGATCGCCGGCTAAAGACGAAAAGTATAAGAAAGCTAAGGAGATTTGGGTCTATTGTCTTCGAATGTTACAATTAATCGATATCTCTTCAGAAAATCGAGAGGTCATCGTTGCTTTTATTATACTGCGTTCATATTAAATCATTATCATAATTTATTTATACAGCGACGCAGCGTATATTGTAAAAGTACATGCGACCCGTATCAGAGTATTATCTATTTTAATTGGTCCCCTGATTTATAAAATGGGGGACTTATATTTTGACGTCTGTCCGTCCGGATTTTTCTCCGCACACATCCATTGAATTTCTCTGAAATTTTGCATGAAGTTGTTACTTTGGTCAGGTTAGAAAGTGACATTCTCCGATTTTTGAAAGAAAAATCTGGTTAGGCCCCCCAGGGGGTCAAAAGGCCCCGAAATGGCAAAAAATTACATTTTTGCCCCATAACTTTTCATCCATCCATTCAATTTCCATGAAACTTGGCCAAAATGTGGAGACAATTGTTCATAATAGAAAATAAGTATCGCTGATCTTGGAAAAAATCTGGTTCGCGCCCCAGGGGGTCAAAAGCCCTCGAAATGGCAAAAAAATGAGCCTTTTCTCCCATAACGTTTGATACTTCCATTCAATTTTTCTGAAACTTGGCTAAAATGTTCTGGATATAAAATGAGCATCTTTGACCTCAGAAAAATTCTGGTTCGCGCCCCCAGGGGATCAAAAAGGGGTTAAAATGCCCCAAATTGCCCAAATT